>CAUZLF010000082.1:0-28551 GCA_963580285.1 Lucinisca nassula | reverse complement strand
ATTTAAGGTGAAAAACTGTGCTTTTTTTCTTATTTTTGCTCAAAATATTGATTGTAGGTACTCATTAGAACCGCCTCATCGAGACGGTTCTAACGAGTACCCACAATCTATATTTTAGAGCAGAAATAAGAAAACAAGGTTTACCCCTGTATACCCCAGTTTTACTATATAAAGGTGGGGTTCAAGGGGGGGGGGGTCAAAATTGTATAGGTGTGTTTTCGTGATGGACGCAACTATGATAAACAAACCATCGGCGTTTCACTGCAGTTACAGTCAACCCTCTTTATACCGACATTCGTTATAAGGGCAAAACTCGTTATGACCACAATTTCAATAGAATGAATTCGTAGCTCAAGGCTTAGCCTCGATTCCGAGCGACGTGGGTTTGCCTCGGGTTGGAAATGCCCAAATAGAATCCATATGTATGAAAGATTCTTGTATTTTAATACTCCAAGAAACAAATGTTATAGATATTTGTTAGAATCGCCTCGGCGAGGCGATTCTAACAAATGTCTATAACATTTGTGGTGAGGCGATTCTAACAAATATCTATAACATTTGTTTCTTGGAGTAATGATGTGGAAAAGACCTTTTGTAACCTATCATACTCCTAACTTTGATTCTTTATAACGGCAAAACGCTGACTCTTAATCATTAGGTCTCTCACCGCTGTGGTTCGAGCCTCGTTCGGGTCACATGTGAGACGCCAAGTTCTGCAACGGAAGGTCAGCTGGATTTTCTCCGGGTACTCCGGTTTTCGCCCACCTCTGATTAACGATCGGCTCGATATGAGTGAAATAATCGTAAAACCAAAACAAAAAAAGTAAATAAATAAATAAATAAATAAAATAAATAAATAAAAATAACGGCAAACTCATTATAACGGCACATTAATAGGGAACAACTACTGAAACGATCATTTTCCCTTCGGACTGACTGTGCCCTTTGTGGATGTGGGTGTTTGAAAACACTGACATTTACCAGGCAGCTGATGGCTAGACGACCAAATCCATTTTACTCTATAGCGTTTGTCCAATTGAATGTACTATTCCATTCCTCGAACTTAGTCGAAAGCTTTCTGGTTTATGGCCATTCTCTGAAGAAAATGTGACATGTTTCGCTTTTCTGCTATGCACTCCAGCTTCAGTGATTTCCTGTTGGCGTTTCTTATAACTCATATAGACAAGTATTGCTTTTACGAAAAGCTAGGTCAACGCTTAGCACATATTAACCCATATCTTGATGAATATTCATCTAAGCCACACCCATTTCTGTCTATCAACCAATCAAATAACTTGATGTAATGTATTGCTACAAATTCATGAACTGAATGCCAAACTGTGTAGATCCTGATCAGATGGCTTCTTTAGAAGGGGTTGTCGTGAACAGCAAGATAAGGGTTAAATGTGAATGTCCTAGTGTTATATTCCAGAAATGTGTTTGATACAATTTACTCTTCTTTGGCAATATTCTAATTGCCAGTCTGCGCCCAGAATCCTGCCAACTGAAGTATAATGTTTGAAATGTCAAAGTTGCTAATGCTGTAATTGTGTCATTCGCCTGATTGAGGCGGGTCTTTCGAGTACCTACATGTACTATCAAAAAGATATAGTGCATTCCCTTGTAACCCAATTTAACGCGGGATAAGCATGGGCTCTCATAACGAGCGCCTGTGCTAATATAATGGTATTAACGAGGTTCCGCCCCGGCCCATCAGAGCTTGAAGAAATAGATTTCCACGCAGAGCTAAAACTGACCACACATGCGTACTGGAAACCGCTTAGAGAGGCTAAGCCTGCCCAGGCAAAGTGGTGCGAGTCGGACCGCCCATGCATATAAAGCATATTGATTTCATTTTGCGGCAGGGCTTGAGAAGTCATTTCATCTCAATGTCGGGTACAATTCTCACAGAATTGGAAGCGACGTCTTTAAAATGAACTACATATAGTGTTTATAAATGGGGGCGCTAAACCTCAATTCAAACAAAACACAACAATGTGTGGGGTGTATTCTAAACTTAAATAGTTTCCTCCAAGAATCCACCTCATTCTTTTAATTAACTCCCGCACTAGGCCCGCGCCCAAGAGAATCCCCATCTATAAAAGACAAAAAATGTCCGTTTCATATAACTGGTGTGCCGCATATAATACAACTGGTGTGTACGGTAAAACTGCGCTATTAACAACAGCTAAGCACATACTTAAAGTGTCCCACCCAGCAGGCACTCAACGTTGAACTAAGGTTGAACCAACGTTGAAAACGTTGTTTCAACGTTAGTTCAACGTTGAGTCAACGTTTTGTGTCTGCAGGGCTTCTTCCGTTGTGTTTTCTACACCCAAAGTCTCTAGAGAGACCACCTAAGTGCTGTCAAAAACTACTTTTGAACATTCCCAAAAGTGGCCGTAATATAGGATTTTTTTCTGTACTTTCGCATGTGAGCCAGACTTTAATGCACATACGCACATTAGGGAAATGACCATTTATGTAAATTTGTCTGGCACGCTCGAACAAGAAAAGGACAGAATTAATAGATCTTCGTTAGACTTGCAAAATAATTATGTAAGCGTCTGTGAACCAGTCGGCTTAGTTAGCCACCATTAAAACGAACAACTTACACCAAACATTAAAAAGCGTGGATTTTGATCAGTTAGCAAATTTGCAGAGGTTTTCGGTGCGTTGCTGTTACATGTGGGTTTACGGCGTCCCGCAAACCCCCATGCTGACAAGACAACCGAGCATGATCTCTGACAGGTGTACGGGCAGCTGTGGGGTAAGGCACAAGAAAGATGTTAAATGAATGACATGAATTATTTACAGTATCTACACACAACACTTACTAACACAAAACATCACAATTTGTTGCTTCTGTAGCCAACTCACGACGTCCGCTCCGAAGGCAAAACACTGTTCTGTGCTCGGAACGGGTGACGTGAATACCTACAGAAGCAAACAACAAAAACAACAACAAAAACAAAAAAAAGAATCAACACAAAACGCGACTGGCCAGTTTATAACTTTGGGTGAATCCCCCACTCGCGTGACACTTCTTCTCGCGAACTAGTAAAACTAGTCTATCAACATAATTGATTATCCTAGGATTAGCGATCACGTTTGCTGATCAGCCGTTTAGTGATCGTCCAAATAAGGTAAGTTGACCTCTTCCATGATCACATTTGTTTACAACGAACAATGATTTAGAAGAATCTGCTTCTATCCTGGTAGGCGCTGATTACGGCGGTCTGTCCGCCCTTGCTGGACCCTAACGCCTAGCGTCGTACCAGTACCTGCTGCTATGAAGCAGGGAGCAGCAGGTCACACATTGTTATGCCTGCAAATTACGATAACGGGACTAGAAACGAGTCACAAAACATACATGCTATATCATGATCCCCCTCCCGGAGAAGTAAGAATATGTTCATGCATATACCGTTATTGCGCATGCGCCGACCAGACATACAGGCTGATTAGTGCATGCAACGAATAACCGTACAGCAGAACTCAACTTGACTGTGCATCAAATTATCAGCACCCAGCGCTTGACACAATAATACTCAAAGTTCATGTTTCCTTACTGAGCACTACAGAAATCAATTAATGCTCACTACTACTGAGCATGATACTCATCAAATTTGTGCTCACTACATTATCACAAGTAAGAGGCAATTGAACAGACCACGCCTTTGCGCTACCTGGTCAGCCGCCAATTACAGGAAACATAACAATCTCTATTTCATATCCTTCTCCGCGACACGGCTCACAAATATAGCTATTCACAAATTCAATACATTAATAACAGATAGAAACTGCAACAGAAGATTTTCATCTATAATCTACAACATTCGTTAGTGTCTCATATGGGCCAACACTGTTTGCCGTAAATTCCTCTATTTGGTAGGCACCCCGTCACAACCGTCCTCGCGACGCCGATGACGCAGCTGACGTCATCCCCGCCGCTCAGGCCGTTATGACGTGTGGCGACCAAATACTCCCACTTATCATCATCACGTTCTTTATATGTACATACATGCACAAACTGAGTTATCAGACAAAAACGGCATCATTACAAAATGAACTCGTAATTCTTCTTGAACAAAATTATTTCTAATCAACGTGAACATGCTTGTAAAATAAAATTCATTACGGTTCATCATCACGGATAACCCAACAGGCTCTTGTAAGAGTTTGCCCTGATGATGAAGATATGGTTAAACCCGTCTTAAGTTTACGTCCCCTCTACACCTAATATCATATTGGGACGGAACCACGGTTTTCTAACCACAGCTAGTCAAAAGTCATGGATCAAACAAGTGACCCGGCGTTATTAATTACATTCTACAAAAGGGGTCTAAAAGTCTAAATGAATCTAGAATGAGCGGGTGTCCAAACTTTACGTCTCACCAACATCTAGGGTCAGCATGAGACAGGACCTCACTTAGAAAGACTCATTCTACTACTGGAGAAGCCTGGGATCAATTCTGCGACGTCTAGCTGGCAAAGCTAGTAGCCTAATCACTACAGGCCTCAATAGTGAATTCAGAATAGGCTTCAGAAAGTTGGGGTATACTAGAAGTAAACCCCTCCAAAACCTACAAGCATGTTCATACAAAAATAATACTAAACATAGATTAAACATACCTTTCAATATACATTCTATTTCCCCGTCACAATGTTGTGTTCGCTCTTTACAACTTGACCTGCTGCTAAAGTGTCCGCTTTTTTCAGGGTTTATATATCTATGAATACTACCAGAAAATCATGCCTACTCGTATTACCCTGCTTTGTTCGTGGGGAAGTGGAGATACCGGCCACAAACAAAGCCAGATAGCAAAATCGAGTAGACAATGGATTTGCGTTCAAATAGTATATTTCCCATAGGAAAAATTGATGAAACGACCCTATAATCAATGACATGACTCCTGTCAAAACGAACACCCACACAACACGTGACGGGAATAAAAATCATATATGGCACAATTTGGCGGTTGGCGATTTTTAGGCAAATTCTATAGGACTCGGCCTTTTAGCGGCCCCCTGTATTGTAAAAACAGCTCTCTATAAACCACTCATGCATACATCGTATGATATGTGCATGACTTGTTCATGGAGCCGCATAGTTTGCGTACCATATTTCACCTAAAATATTTCACTCGCACCGCCCTACCATATATCTACTAAAATAATTTAGATGTGCATAAGCACCAGAGAGGTTTCCTATTCCATCTCGTAACAGTTGCCCATGTGACTCATAGACTTGAATCGCTGGTTTCTTGTCACACGCTTTGTTTCATTTTTAGCACCTGGGCTATTTGGCATTTCGAAAAGCTATGTGTACTATATACATTAACCTATAAAATGCCATTCACGACAGTTTTCGTATGCTTTGGCGTCTGTTGGTTACTTCATATTTGCAAACAGTATGGACCCAAATCAGACTGCCCACAGTGTTTGCCTGTACGCAAAACATTTTTAAAATGTTGAAAAAAACTTTAGCAGACGACATAAGCAGACGACATTTTCAGATGTAGTTTTTCTCCAAACTTGCGAACAAGTAAACCTGTGCGTGTTTTAAAAGCATGCGGACGAAGAACCATTTTCTGCGAAACATATTACATTACATTCTGGTAGTTAATATGTAAATAGGCTTAGCCTAAGAGCGAGCACAGCATAGCATACACGATTCTATGAAACTGATGCTGAAATAACAAAGCATAGTAGCTCATAAAGATAAAAACTTTATTAAACTAGCATATCTGATGGATATCTTATTCTGATCTCTATCAGAAACAAGTAACATAAACTCTATGGCATGGCCGGGGATCGAAACCTACGCCCTCATCCCAAAGCGGACACTCCTACACTGAGCCATCAAAGCTGGTAACACTTCAGAAACTTAAAGTTATATCAGAACCACAATATGGCAGGAGACGTTGTCTTTTAATGTTTGGTTTTCTGACATTTTTAATTCTGATTTACGTTCAATCTGCTGTGGTAACCAAAAAACTATAGAATCTTTTGGATCAGGGCGTTACAGGCTGGAAAGAGGTAAATGTCTCTCCTGTTTATTCCCTGAAATGGTTTGTTCTCAAATGTATTTTCTGATACTGGGATGCAGAAAAAATGTGCTGATTTTTTATTTTTCCTTTGTTTTGGACGACACGATTAATCTAGTCTCCCCAATAAAAATACCAAACTCCAATAATGTGCTAACAAGGGACTCTACATGGCTTTCCTATACCCGGAGAAGGCACTTAATCAAGTACCCTGGAAGATTATCTGGTTGGCACTGAAAATTTGGAGTCGACAACTGGATTGTGCAACCGGTCCAGGGGGGGTGTACATGTATGCTAATGTGGGGAACCGTGTCCGTGTTGGTAACGTTTACAGTGAAGGTTACAGGCTCATCCAGTGATGATTTTTGTTTCTTTATGCTAAATTCTAAATTTATCCACCCACCCAACTGAGGTAATGGCCAAATATGACCGACTCAGTATGAGAAGAAAGATGGATAGATAGTGAAGAGTTAAAAGGTCCGTGTTCATCAAGGCTCTGTTCTCAGCCCACTGCTTTTCATCAGAATGCTTGGAAAATAGAAGTGAAGGCAATGACACACAAGTTCGCTCTTAAGTCCCCTAGGAGGACCTGTATGCTGATGACAAGTGCCGATGACCTTGTCATCATAGCTGAATCGCTCGAGGAAAGTGCCATGAGGCTATTTACTGTGAAAGAAGCGATGGAGGGCTGAGAGATAATGCCGGAAAGATGAAAATCATGATCTGTGTTACTGGCCTAGACCCCCCCCCCCCCTGCAGGGTCAGGTGAGTTCTCATGTGCTGTATGTCACACTGGAGTGGGCAGTATATTTTGCAATGGCTGCAAGTTCTGGGAGCACGAGAAATGCAGTGGGCTAATGCGCTTGACAGAGAACCTGATTACAGGCGTACACAGTACCAGAACCTGATTACAGGCGTACACAGTGCCAAAGAACTACACGCCCCTTAGACGGGAGACCCTGGGGGGGGGGGGGTACTATGAACGTTGCCTACTACATAGGCTGGGACTTTTTTTTTGGGGGGGGGAGTGGGGGATGTCAAAACTGTATAGTTTAGTAGATTTTTTTTTGTTGTTTTTTTTTTTTTTTTTGTATTTTTATGGGTTTGGCTATTTAATAGATATTTTTAGGGATCACTTCTAAATAGAATTTTTTGTGGGTGACTTTCAAATATCTTTGGTTTATTTGGCTTTAAATGCGGGCCTCCGTGGCCTAGTGGATAAGAGCGCTGACTCTTAATCATTAGGTCTCTCACCGCCGTAGGTTCGAGCCTCGCTCGGGCCACGTGTGAGACGCCAAGTTCTGCAACGGAAGGTCAGGTGGTTTTTCTCCGGGTACTCCGGTTTTCGCCCACCTCTGATTAACGATCGGCTCGATATGAGTGAAAAAATCTTGAAAGGGCCGTAAAACCCAAACCAAAAAAAAATTAAAAAAAAATTGGCTTTAAATGCTTAATGCGTGTTGTTGACACATTATATCACTCATATAAGAAGCTGTTTTAATTATGTTTCTGTTTTCCTTGCTGCACTTCAATTCAGTTGCTTTATAGAAAGCACAGATTTATACTGTTAGGAAATGTTTAAAGTTCTTTTGTTACCAAATACAATCATATTAGGCATAAAATTAATGAAAACACATATTTTCTTTACAGAGGGCAAGTCTGTATAATTTGTGAATATTTTTTGGGGTATGCTAAAATTTACAGATATTTTTGGGTCTGATACCATATAGGGGAGTCCAAGGTAGATCTGCCAAGCTGGAGGCTGAGTAGCTTCCTTTTGCTACATAGGAGACATACTCTCAGCAATGGACGGCTGTGATCTTTCGACCACATCACTTGTGAAAACACCCTGGAAGAAATTCAAGGAACTGCTACCAGTTCTCTTCCCATCACATCTCGTTCAAGACACATTGCCGTGTGTACAGCTTTTGCGTGCAGAGTGCAAGTGACACTTGGCGATTGACAAAGCCAAACCTACAGCGTCTGCAGCGGAATGACATGGAAATGGTCGGACATCTGCAATGTCAAGCCACAAGACACTGTCACCACCAGGTCCAGTTAGCAACATTCGCAGCCTGCCATTGAGGACCTGACCTTATCCTGAAGGAGAAAATTCTCCGCTGGTATGGACATGTGAAACACACCAACAGTGCATTCGAGACTGGCTGTGACATACAGGTAGATGAAAAGCAAGGGCCTTGGGGGCCCAATATGTTTTTATCTTTTAACTATGCTAACACTCTCTTTTCGCAATGTACAAACTCATCTCACCAACTTTCATTTCCCTTTTTTCAGCTAACACCTTATAGATAGATAGATAGATAGATAGATAGATAGATAGACAGATAGACAGATAGATAGATAGATAGATAGATAGATAGATAGATAGATAGATAGATAGATAGATAGATAGATAGATAGATAGATAGATAGATAGATAGACAGACAAATAGATAGATAGATAGATAGATAGATAGATAGATAGATAGATAGATAGATAGATAGATAGATAGATAGATAGATAGATAGATAGATAGATAGATAGATAGATAGATAGATAAATAGATAGATAGATAGATAAACAGACAGACAAATAGATAGATATAGATAGATAGATAGATAGATAGATAGATAGATAGATAGATAGATAGATAGATAGATAGATAGATAGATAGATAGATAGACAGACAGACAGACAGACAGACAGACAGATAGATAGATAGATAGATAGATAGATAGATAGATAGATAGATAGATAGATAGATAGATAGATAGATAGATAGATAGATAGATAGATAGATAGATAGATAGATAGATAGATCATCATTATTGTAGGTATTATCTAGCTATGTTCATACACTGATTCGGTCACATTTGGTCATTTTATTACCTAAGATGTTGTAAGCTCTATTATATTCTATTCTGTTCTGATACTTCTGTAAGTACATTTTGCTAGCTGCTTGTTTTAGGTACACCTCATTATGTACAGTATTTTAATAGGATAATAAAAATACTTGCAATATGGCGGTGCCCAGCTGGACTCAACATTTAAAGAGCGGAAAAAAGTGAAAAATAAGCACTTCGGGATTTTTTTATTGTTTTTGCAAGTCCATTCTGTTTATTAGGTCCGTTTCTGTTCATTTATTGTCATGCGCTAGACTTGTCTTCGGTAAAACCCTGAACATAGTCAGAATGTTCTGGAAATACGGTATACCAGAGTGTCAGCCTCGTTTTCGCCCCATTAGACAACTTCCGCAACTTCCGGGAAGACAGATGGCAGAAAAAGTCGTCAGAACGATCTAAGCATAAAGTATATAGGGCTGTATGTTAATTTTCTTGGTCAGATTCTCTACCGTAGAGCTCACTTCGCTCGCGATGCGTTTCGCGCACCGCGAGCTGTGCTCACTATTAAACCATCACGAAAACACGCCTATATAATTTTGACCCCCTTGAACCCCACTTTTATATAGTAAAACTGGGGTTTGCAGGGAATAAACATTATTTTTCTTATTTCTGCTCTAAATTATAGATTGTGGGTACTCGATGAGGCGGTTCTAACGAGTACTCACAGTCTATATTATGAGGTAACGTGGAGTTTTTGAGTAGTGACTTGTTAACATATGTCGTCTGTAAACGTTAACAATTTGTTGTTTGGTCCAAATCTGTCTAATAGGGTCCAGTTGTTCAAAGCATTATTAGCTTTAAGAAATTAATGACCTCGTAAGTGGTCAGATTATTATTATTTTTTTTTTATTTTATTTTTATTTTTTGTATTTTTGCATAAAAAGGTAAAACTTTGATTTATGTTTCAGCAATATTAATATCTGTTATAATCGCTAAGTAAATATTACAGAGATAAATCAACATTGGCGACGTCAATGGTTTTGAACAACAGGCCCAAGAAACTAATACACGGGTCTTACGTCTCAATTGGATATATGTACCATTATTTTCCATCTGCCCCCCTCCCTCAGAGAGAGAGAGAGAGAGAGAGAGAGAGAGAGAGAGAGAGAGAGAGAGAGAGAGAGAGAGAGAGAGAGAGAGGGAGTGAGCGAGAGAGAGAGAGAGAGGGAGAGGGGGGAAGGAATGCTTTATCCAAGGAGCTCCCCAAATCTTGTTCTTGTGTTTCGTTTCGACAAGGGCGAGATATTCGGGGATCTTCAATAAGTTCTAAATATTAAACAGCCTAAGATAAATCATTAGCGCTATGGTACGGGCCTATCTCGGGCCGCGTGTGCAAGGTATTGTGTTTTTCTTCGGGTACTCCGGATTCCGCATACCTCTGATTACAGGGGCCTCACTGAGGCGAGTCAGATTGACACCGGGTAAGAAGTGGCAATGATAAAATACAATTCCTATATTAAGACCACCTTTGGGACTGTTCAAAAGTGGTCTTTAAGACCACTTTTGAACAGTCACAAAGGTGGTCCCTGACCAGAGGACACGAAGGGTAGAACACACAAAGAAAGATTAAGTGACGCCTTCAAAATAAGCTTTTTATAGCAGAATTAGTCTTAATTTAAGGTGGTCTTATTAGCGGAATTTCACTGTAGTATGAATTTATTTATTATTATAATAATAATAATAATAATAATAATGTCTTTATTTATAGAGGATAACATATTAAGCATGTAGATACTTTTCTAACATATGGTCCTCTTAGCTAATAAGCAAAATACATATATAAAACTATTTCAATTATCTACAATATATACAGCATTTATAAAACATTTAGTGAAGTCTAGGAATAATGCTTTAGTTTGTGATAGTACATAAAAGTTGAAATATGTGTTCTTACATAAAACTTAAAACACAAATGTTGTTCTATGTTGATAAGAACTGTTATAATGCATACGATAAAATGTGTCTGAAATAAATGCTTAAAATCGGAGCCGGGAAAAAAAAAACTATGACAGTGATGGTAAAAGGCTCATTATGATATTTAAGATATAAAAGAAAGTATAAATAGCTGATTTATAGGGTCCCCTCTTCATCGTTCGTATACGCCATGCACCGCAAGACGCCCGCCACAGTATTGAGCAGGGAGTATGTGGCGGAAACCAATGTCCAAACAGCATACCCCCCACAACAGCGACGAGAGCATCCGCGATGCATGCCATGTACAGCCCAAAGTATTTGTATATTGCTATAAGCCTAGGAACATATCTTTGGCGAAAGCGAAAGGCTTCAAAGATAAATAGCGGATTTATGTTTTTATTTATGTTTTTATTATAACTATGGTTAGTTTAAATTTATTTCTTACGGGCATGCTTTCATGAACTTGCAGTTTTCATGTTTGTCAGCGTACAACTTCACAACAGGCGCTTAATGGGTGAGTCGATGTTCAGGTAACGTTTTAAAAACGTTGTCTCAGCGTTCATCCGGCATCGGTAAAGCCTAATGTAAACCTACAGAATACAACGTACCGAGTTACATGATTTTTAAGTGACGTCAAGTGACGTCAGTTTAAATAGATGATCTTGCTTGAGTGTTCATGTATGGTTGAATTGATTAAGAAAGTTGTGGAAAGAGAATAGAATTGGAGGCCACGCCGAGAACTTTATCCCGTTTCCTCAACGAGCTTGATAGACTTAATAATATATGAACGCATTTATCATATGACATTTAATACGGATTTTGTTCACCATTTGTTTGCATCAATGACAGTACTCCGCCATTATTAAACGGATTCTTTTTTCTTTCTTTTTTTTTCACATAGACGCGACGTCATACGATAAACCATGGTTTTCTACGTCTGACTGGCCGATGGCTGTTAAAAAAACAGTGCTTATATGTTTTTATCAGCTTTAAAAGTTTGTTTTATAAGCTGCATATTTTTTCCTCGCCTAATGATGAGGAGAAAGTAACTATGAAAAAATAAACCTAACCATTCTGCTTTTCACGAAGCTGTGAACGCCAGCGGATAGCTTGCATAGTTTACATGAACCTCACTCGTGGTTCATTATCTTGGCAGGCAACCCGCTGCGTTTATACTTTCATGAACAGCAGATAAATGAAATTCATTTCTTAAAAGAATAGTGGTTGAAATATTTCACTAATGATGCCAGGAGTATTTTCATTTATACAAATTCCAATATTGTTAGCATTATTTAGTTATGTACATACTTGTCAGTTACCATTTACTTTGTTGTTTATCTAGTAGTCATTTAACTTATGCTTACCTATTTACATACCACTGTCGGGAGTTCTGTTGGGCTGGAGAGTGTGCGGACGGTCATATGGAGGTTCTCTTTCGGACAATAACTTACTAGATCTATGGGTATTTCTGTAGATCAATGGAGAGTCTCCATAGGACTGTTTCACGCTTCCACCGCAGTCTGTGGCCATAGACGTATCTTTTTTAGGTACAAGCAATTTTTCTTTCTTAATGTCATTCTTCTTTATATTAAATATTTTCTTAGGTCCGTTAATGCTTTCCTAATGGACAGCACTTGTAATATAAGTTTTCATTTCATAATGTTTTTGCTCTTGCTTCAGTCTTTCGATATAGAACCGAACCCTGGTCCAGCTAACACATCGACTGATCTCTCAATTTTACACCTGAATATAAGGAGTATAAGAAACAAAATTGAATATGTTAAGGATTATTTCTCAGATTTTGACATACTTTGCTTTACTGAGACACATCTTGATCATAGCATCACGAATGATATGTTATTCCTATCAGACATTTTTGATGAACCTTACAGAAAAGATAGATCCAACCATGGTGGGGGTGTGATGGTTTATCTTAATTCAAATCTTATTCACTCAAGAAGAACTGATTTAGAAGTATTCTGTGATGAGTCAATCTGGGTGGAAGTCAAGATTAATCACGTAAATTATCTCATTGGTCTATTTTACAGTCCTCGAACAGCTGACCTTGACTTTTTTCATAATTTGAACTTAAACATCGAGGAAGCACTTGATCTTTCCAAGAATTTGATAATTCTTGGTGACCTCAATGAAGACCTTACGAACTCTAATTTTCACAGTTTAAAAGATCTTATTACTATTAATTCACTGCAGAATATTATTCATGAAGGTACTCGTTTACAAGCTATATTAGATCCTATTCTAATACCTGACGATATGTTATTCTCAGATTCTGGTGTTCTAGAAACTCCAACTGATATAAGTGATCACAGAGCGACCTTTATTAGAATCCCTTTCCATTACAGTTGTCAGGCAACTTTTAAGAGACTTGTATGGTTATACAGAAATGCTGATTTTCAACAACTGAAAACTTTAGTTTCAAACTATGATTGGAGCATCCTGTCTGAGGGTTCTGTAAATGAAGCTTGTATGAAGTTCACTGATAAATTTCTGGAATTCGTAAAATTATGTATACCTTCCAAAATTGTAACAGTTCGTCCAAATGATAAACCTTGGTTTGATGCAGAAATTCGCCATTTTATTCGTATAAGAGATAAACTCAGAAAGAAATCAAATAATTCTGGCAGTATCAATGATTGGAATAAATTTAAACAAATGAGAAATAAAGTTAACAATCTGAAAAAACACGCCAAAGAAAAGTTTTATAACAGTTTGGAAATTTCTTTGTCTGATTTTCAAAACAATGACAAGAAAAAATTTTGGCAGGTCATCCGGCATTTTGTAAAAAATAACAGCAACTCTGGAAATATACCTCCATTGTTAAATTCACTTCAAGACCAGAATGTCTATTGTTTTACTGACAGTGAAAAGGCTGAATGTCTAAATTCCTATTTTAGTTCAATTTGTGATCTAGGTGATAATAACACACAACTGCCTGCATTTCAATCTATAACTGATAATTCTCTTTCTAATATTGTTTGTACTCCGGAAGAAATAACAGAACTGATATTAATTCTGAATCCTAACAAAGCTACGGGTCCTGATGCCATAAGCAATAGGATGCTTAAGGCTGTTGCTAGGGAAATATCTATCCCTTTGTCAATTATCTTTAACAGATCTTTTCGTGAAGGTTGTTTTGCGGATATATGGAAAACATCCAATGTGCTGCCTCTATATAAGAAAGGGGACAAATCGATTTTATCCAATTATAGACCAATTTCACTTTTAAGTGGTGTTGGAAAGCTCCAGGAAAGAATAGCACATAAAAATATGTATAATTTCTTCCATGAAAATAACCTTTTATATAGATACCAGTCTGGATTTTTACCACAACATTCTACCACTTTCCAATTAATAGACATCTTTCAGCATATATGTCAGACATTTGATAATAATCAGTTTTCCTGTATGATATTTTGTGATGTGTCAAAAGCTTTCGATAGAGTATGGCATAAAGGGCTCCTTTTCAAATTAAAACAGCATGGTATAACTGGTTCTCTTCTTAATTGGATAAACGATTATTTAAGCAATAGAAGACAAAAAGTTGTTATAAGGTCCTGCACTTCAAGTTCTAGAGATATACATGCTGGAGTGCCTCAAGGTTCTGTGCTAGGACCACTGTTATTTCTCATATATGTAAACGACATTTCTGACTCACTGCTTAGTTTGACTCGACTTTTTGCCGATGACAGCTCTTTGTATTATGCAGCGTCCTCAATTGCTGATATAGAAGGAATCATAAATCATGACTTACATATTCTTTCTGGGTGGGCTAAGCAATGGTTAATTACCTTTAATCCTTTAAAAACCGAGGCAGTGTTTTTTACCCTTAAACATTTTGAAAATTATCCTCAAATTATTTTCGATAATACCCCGATACAATTTGTAGAGGCTCACAAGCATCTAGGTTTAACTTTTAGTAATAACGACCAATGGCATAGACATATAGAAAATATAATAACCAGCGCATCCAAGGTCATAGGGATAATGCGAAAACTGAAGTTTACATTTCATAGAACTGCTTTAAACCAGATATATATTTCATACGTATTACCTATCCTTGAGTATTCTTCAATAGTATGGGACGGCTGTTCTGCTTATGATAAGCAAGCCCTTGAAAAGCTTCAAAACGAGGCGGCTAGATTAGTCACGGGTCTTACCAGGTCCGTGTCACTTGAAAATCTTTATAGAGAATGTGGCTGGGAACCCTTATCTGACAGACGTAATTATCAGAAATTGGCTTTTATGTACAAGGTAAGTAACAACTTAGTTCCCTCATATATAACCGATCTTATTCCTCCGCTAGTTAGAGAAGTCACAAACTATCCTCTGAGAAATAGCAGCAACATCACAGTTCCATATACTCGCACAGAAATTTCTAAACGGTCCTGTATACCCTCTTCTATCTCCTTATGGAACTCTCTTGATAACGATGTTCGTGCAGCAGGAAGTATATCAGCCTTTAAACAACATTTAAAAAATAGTTCCCCTCGAATTCCTAAAATTCCTGTTTATTATACGAGTGGAGAAAGGTTCTTCTCTGTTATACATGCAAGGATTAGGAACAAATGTAGCAATCTCAAAGGAGACTTATATTCTAATCATATTTGTCTTTCGCCATACTGCAGTTGTTCAGAAGTTATTGAAGACGCTGAACACTTCTTTTTTAGATGTCCAAATTTCCTCACAGAACGTGTTACTTTGTTCCAGACTACCAGACCTTTTCACCCTCTGTCCTTGAACAAGATTTTATTTGGGGATCCTTTCTTGACTGATCAGGATAATCTACTTATTTTCGGTGCTGTCCAAAAATTTATCAAAGATACTAAACGTTTCAATAATTCTTAAAAAATACATGTATGAACATGCATCTCTTTTGACAGATCATGAACCTGCCTATTATTTACTTGTTAAAAGTGGCTGCTTTGACTTACAGAATTTCCCGACATGGTTATTTATTTATTTATTTATTTATTTATTTATTTATTTATATTTATTTATTTATTTATGTATGTATTTATTTATTTATTTATTTATTTATTTATTCATTTATTTATTTCAATATGCTGTATTATATTTAGCCATTACCATGTGCATAAATAATTTGAGTGTATAATTGTAGGGGAAGGGCCGTAACTAATGTTGTGAGAACTTGTGGCCCAACCCCATTGCTTGCTATTATATGCAATAAAATATGATTAAACTAAACTATATTATGAGCAGAAATAAGAAAAATATCACAATTTTTTATCTTAAAATTTTCATTTTTTCGTCGATAAAGGTTACACTGTATCTGTATAGGCATGGTTTCGTAATGAATTTAAAGTTATACACAGCTGAGTGCGTAACGTCTTTCATATTCATAATGTCACGTGGCCGGTCGGCAGCACGTCTGGCAGCAACTCCACGAGACTCAAGTTCTAACCGCACACCATTTTTCTCTATATAATGGTACAGTCACACAGCCACGTACAGTAGCTGCAGATGCTTACGGATAAAAATCGGATTGCACGACCCGCGGAAAAAGCAACCGACTGAAGTCGGTTGATTTCTAAGAGTGCCCTAAAATCACCGTATCATTCTGTCATTCGGTCATTCTGTCAGTCTGTCCGTCCGTAACCCGTTTGTGAAAATTGGTGATAGTGACTTAATCGCTTGGAATATTTAAACAATTTTTGGCATACTGATAGATATCAATGGGATCTAACCAATGAACTTGAGAAATACTACATTCCATTTAGTATAGCCTCGCCGAGGCGAAAAATGTGAAAATTTTCGAACTGCTTCTCCTCGGAAACCGTTGGGCCGATTGAAGTCAAATTTCATATGGAGCCTCTATGGGATGGGGGAAACCAAAATTTGCTCATGGGGTCCAGGTCACATGACCAAAATGGCCGCCAAGCCATATATGGTCTGTCTGTCTGTCCGTCCGTAACCCGTTTGTGAAAATTGGTGATAGTGACTTAACTGCTTGGAATATTTAAACAATTTTTGACATACTGATAGATATCAATGAGATCTAACCAATGAACTTGCGAAATATTACATTCCATTTAGTTTAGCCTCGCCGAGGCGAAAAATGTGAAAATTTTCGAACTGCTTCTCCTCGGAAACCGTTGGGCCGATTGAAGTCAAATTCCATATGGAGCCTCTATGGGATAGGGAAACCAAAATTTGCTAATGGGGTCCAGGTCACATGACCGAAATGGCCGCCAAGCCATATATGGTAAAAACTCATCAAAAATAGTCTTCTCCAGAACCACTGGGCAGATTTTATCGAAACTTGATAAATAGCATCTGGGACGTAGGCCCATCATAAATTGCTAAAATGGTGACCCTGGGTTGGCCTTGACCTTCTTTGGTTCCGTCCGTAACCCGTTTGTGAAAATTGGTGATAGTGACTTAACCGCTTGGAATATTTAAACAATTTTTTTGGCATACTGATAGATATCAATGAGATCTAACCAATGAACTTGAGAAATATTACATTCCATTTAGTATAGCCTCGCCGAGGCGAAAAATGTGAAAATTTTCGAACTGCTTCTCCTCGGAAACCGTTGGGCCGATTGAAATCAAATTTCATATGAAGCCTCTATGGGATGGGGGAAACCAAAATTTGCTCATGGGGTCCAGGTTACATGACCAAAATGGCCGCCAAGCCATATATGGTCTGTCTGTCCGTCCGTAACCCGTTTGTGAAAATTGGTGATAGTGACTTAACCGCTTGGACTATTTAAACAATTTTTGGCATACTGATAGATATTAATAAGATCTTACCAATGAACTTGCGAAATATTACATTCCATTTAGTATAGCCTCGCCGAGGCGAAAAATGTGAAAATTTTCGAACTGCTTCTCCTCGGAAACCGTCGGGCCGATTGAAGTCAAATTTCATATGGAGCCTCTATGGGATGGGTTAAACCAAAATTTGCTCATGAGGTCCAGGTCACATGACCAAAATGGCCGCCAAGCAATATATGGTAAAAACCCTTCAAAAATAGTCTTCTCCAGAATCACTGGGCAGATTTCCACGAAACTTGATAAATAGCATCTGGGACGTAGGCCCATCATAAGTTGCTAAAATGGTGACCCTGGGTTGACCTTGACCTTCTTTGTGCCTAGGTCAAACTTTGACACATATGCTTTTGTATTGGAAAAGTGAGAATGCATTTTATCCTGCAAACGATTCAGAATACAGTACTAAAGTATATGATATATTTTTGCTCCTTACGATAAGGCGCATTTATTGGGGGAACCGTTTTAGGTCCAGATCACATGACCAAAATGGCCGCCATACCCATATATGGTAACACTCATAAAGCTAAAAGCATCCGGCGGGTCGTGCACTTCAGCTGAAGCACTGGCTACGGATAAAAATCGATGAGGCGGTTCTAACGAGTGCCCACAATCTATATTTTGAGCAGAAATAAGAAAAATATCACAATTTTTCATCCTAAAAGTTTCATTTTTTCGGCGATAAAGGTGGCAATGTATTTGTATAGGCGTGTTTGCGTAATGTGATCATGCTGGAACGACAACACGTGTGTACGTATATATCAGATGGGTGTGCTGTATGATTGTTGTCATTACAGGTCAATAAGCTACATCTGGTACAAATGTCTGACGTCTTTGTCTTTTGAAATATAGTTATTTATAGGTCCGCAGTTTAAAGATTTTAATTTGCACAATAATATGACAAGATGCTGATATTGTCAATGTCTCGTACAATGACGTCAAAAAGCAATTTTATTGTTTACTTAAACTTTGACATGCAACATACCAACCCATCGAAGCTCAATGAAAATTGCCATATTAAGCTCATCTTTGACAGAGTTCAAAAGTGGTCTTTAAAACTACTTTTGTACAGTCCCGTGAATGGTCTTTTTAAGACCAATTTTGAACTGTTCCAAATATGGTCTCTTTAATTATGTTCTATTAAAAGTGTTATCCTTTGGAAGCAAGGAATACACCACAGAACTGAAAAGCATGGAGTGTACATGTTTTCTGGGCCAGACTAGCTAGTTTCAGCCAATCAGGCCTCACAGACTCTAAAATATTTTCCGAATTCTTGGACAAGAAAATATAAACTACACTATGATGAAGTGCAGGGAGACTTCTTACGGCCACCACACATTCACTTAACATCAGCTATAGTGACGCTAAATATGTTCTACAAAAGTGTTATTACACTATGATGAAGGGCAGGGAGACTTTGACGGCCGCGACACACTTACGACACACTAAAGACCACTTTTTACAGTCCCAAACATGGTCTCTAACAAAAGGGCACTGAATGCAGAAAACATGAAGCAATAATTGCTGAAAACGTCTAAATACGCTTAAGAAAGCAGAATTAGCTTAATGTGAACTTGTCTTAAGAGCGTAATTTGGCTGAATTCTGTCGCTTCATCTCCGTTTGAAGGGCTCCAACTGGAAACATCTCTTGTTGATTTTATTGTATCGCGAGGAGTTTTGTTTGTTTGATTTGAGATTTAACGTCCCCGTAAACACTGTAAAGGTCATTTTTGAGACGTTGCTTCTAATTTTGTGGGACTTTTACCCGACAATGAGATGAAATGACATCTCAAGCCCTGTCGCCCAATGAAACCAATAGGGTTTATAAGCATGGACGGTCTGCCTTGCACTGCGGTTCCTGGGCAGGCTTAGATCCTCTAAGTGTTTTACCAGTACTAGTGTGCAGGCCGGATTCAGCTCTGCGTGGAAGCATCATGCAGCCCATATATTTCTTCAAGCCCCTATGGGCGGGGGCGGATCGCGAGGAGTATACAGCTTTCGCTACTCCATTGACTTATCGTCTGTCCGTACGTCCAGGGCTCTTGATACTTCATCGATCGACTATCCTTGAATGTAGGCTGCAAAATTACATATACAGTCCAACCTGTATTAAGCAAGCACCTAAGGGATAACGGAAATGTGCTTGCTTAAGACAGGTGCTTGCTTAAGACAGGTGAAATTTAACACGTTTGGCTTTTTCGGGAACCAGACACCTGCTTGCTTAAGACAGGTTGCTTGCTTAGTAGACGTGGCCAGTAAGGCATGTTTTACTGTAGTTGTGAACCCGGATTTGGATGTTTGTTTGTTTGATGAATTAAGGATCTGCGTACCTGTCAACACTGTTATGGTCATTGTGGTGACGTTGCTTCCAATTTTTGTAGGACTTTTACCCGACATGGACTGTTTCCTTTAACCTTTTCAGTAACAGAAACCCCTAAAGGGGTACCTTGGCAAACAGTGCAGGCCCAGATCAGACGCCACAGAACGCGGCGTCTGATCAGGACCTACACTGTTTGCAAAAAGATCAGCCTTTTTTCTGAAAAAAAAAAAATGAAGAAAACACAACCTGACACCCCTAAATTTTGAAATGGACTCCTACCATATATAAGGTGGAAGATTCCATTTGGTACAAAAAGGGTTAACTCAAACTCCTCAGTGTACTTCATGTTAACAATGTAAACCCTGATATAGACTATGGGTGCTCGTCAGAGCCATCTGACCTGGCACTTTGACCAACCCTCAGTGGCTCAAACTACTCATGTCTCGAACAAATTTGCATGCACCTAAAGGTCTGTAAGCCACTGAAGTTTGAGTGTAAATGAGCAAGATTACGTGAAATTTTCAGCAAGAAATTCTATCCATAAAGACTCTTCACAGAAAATCCCCACCCCCTCCATGATTTGTCCTGTCCTTTCTGTAAGGTACACTGAAACTGTTTGAGAGAAAAAGCATCTCTGTTTGTTGGAAAGTTGGCATCTAGATGAGTCTCAGAAAAGCATAATATGTTAAAAGCAGAAAAATTATCATGAATAAAGTCTAATTTGTTTCTAATGCTTCTAATATTTAAAATGCAAAATTGAAAGATCATGCACATTTTCCTGACCTGGATGAGTTTCTATGTCACCAGCTTGAAGTAGTATAAGAAGAATGACAAAAAAGCAATGTATATTGCAAAAATTCAAGACCATGAGAGCATTTGTGTGGTGGCAAATACATGAAAATAGCTTGTAAAGTGTCACCATTATTATAAAAATTGAATGCATATTTAGTGTGACCTTAAACAGTTTCTTGCTGCTAGTGATACAGTGTCGAAACAAACCAACTGGGACCCTCCACTGGTCAAGGGCAATACTCATTACCAACCATAATAATCAGACATTTTGGCATTGGATCTTAGTGGTATGACCCATAACTGCATCTGACACACACGCAACATGACACTGATATGTGAAAATAGAATGAGGTACATTTAATATAGATAAATACATGTATTAATGGAGAATGTGTATAAAAACATGTGTATGAAGGTAAACTTTGGAAGAAACCGATAAAAATTGGTGATATGTTGTGAACTTTACTATCATTAGGAAAACGTGTCCATGTGAAACAATGGTGTCCAACATAGTATTAGAAATGACTAATGGTGGGTTAAATTATAACCCCTTTCTCATTCCTGCCCCTGACTCAGACCGTGGGCGCTGGCAAGAACCGCCTCAGTGAGGCGGTTTCAACGAGCATCCACAATCCATGCCTTTTGAGCGAAAATAGGGAAAATAATGTATTCCCCTGTAAACCCCATTTTATACATGTATATATAAAGTGGGGTTAAAAAGGGTCAAAATTACATAGGCGTGTTTTCGTAATGTTATTAATTGGTTGATATATCTTGGACAACTCACAGGACATTCATTGTTGAATGCAGTGAGCTAGCATTGCCTCATGTAGGTAGAAGAACATAATGTAATGTATCTGAACAAAATACATGTAGTGGTCTATCGCAGCATATTCCTTGTAACAAGTTGTCATGTGAAACCTGAAGACAAGCTAGCCAGCAGACCGTGAAGATCATCCGCGCATACAGCCAAAAACATACATTTGCACAGGGTAAACACTATGTGCCATTGGCGAGGGCATTCAATATGTGATGTTCTTTTTTATTGTCGTTTGTACTATTGAAGCTAAAATTTCAATAGTTGTAAAATACAACTGCAACTAAAATAGCATTATAATTGCTGCACTTTACCAAATATAACTTTTATTATTTCTTAAACAGACAGGGGGTGTTTACTTAAACTAGTGCACCCGCGCACTTCTAGGATATGTTATCAAAATAAGACACTATATTATGCTGAACTCCCAGACGTGTAACAAACAAGTCTTAAACAACATTTTTGCATTTGTCTGTCCAGTAGGGAATATAAATTTTCCGCGTTTCGAAGAATAGCGGAAAATTGTTGTCTTATACGTTACGATAAACGACAATTTGTGTTGTAACACTCGGGTGGTCAAGGTATGTGGTGTGGTCAGTATTAGCCAATGAAAAGATTGGCATGTTCCTGTTTGGGAAGCCTAGCGCTTTGTAAATGTTAGTCGTCAGTCCTAGCGAGTTTCTCACGGCGTGCGGACACGTCTAGTTTGAGTTAGGCACCATGTCTTTGGATTCGGAGACGCGGGGTTTGATAGAGGTGAATGTGGCCAGGGCGGTCAGTCAGATTCAGTGCACTCTACTGGAGAATTTTGAACAGCTGGTTTCATCAAAACTGGAGTCTTTCCACGATAAGATAAGTGAAAATCAGAAAAACTTAGCAGATAGCCAATTGTCAAAAATTAAGAATAACATTCTGAGTAATGACGGTTATTCATTCAAAAGAAAGAGCTGCGAAGATCAGTACAAATTTAACGTTAAAGTTCTGGACAAAATGCAGGATGCGGAGGCCCATTTGGACACGGCTGGAGATACTGCTATTTAAAATGTACTTACCTTGAGGGATATGTCTCCTTTTGACGCTAGCTGTTGGTGGGGCCGTAAGAGCTCAAAAAAAAAAAAAAAAAAAAAAAACACACACATACCGAGTGATAATTCGCATATATTTGCATTTTGCTTGAGTAATTCATCGCCGGTTCCGTATTGTTAACAAGTTCCCACTGTCAAAATAGGTAGCGGCTATAAATATTTAATCCACTATTTTAATGAGCGTGATGCTAAATTTAGCACAGGGGTTATGTCATTCTGTCAATAAAGTAAATAAATGTATGGAAGGCCATTAGGGTCAAGTATGGGCTGTGATTTAATATAAAATTCCATGTTTATATTTAAGGTAAAGACTTGCTCAACCACCGACAAAAATTAATCAGAATTGCTGATGAGGCGGACATGGGATGGAAAGTGGTCAAAGAATACGATACGAATCCACTGGCGGACGATTCAGAGGATGAGCGTCGCTTGTACAGGGCGGAGTCGAGGGCTAATAGGAAAGCAAAGGCGGAGAAGGTTAAGAAAACAAGGCGTAGATTCAATCCTTATAGGCCGGCTACTGCAACAGTAACGTCAACGGATGGATATGGGACGGGGTCAAAGAAATCGGGACTATGTTTCCTGTGCCACAAACCGGGTCATTGGAAAAACGATTGCGAGATGGCAAAGGGAATTAATTCCACGAACAATAAGTTAAGTAGCCATGGTTTTGTTTTAAACAATTTGTCAATGACTGAAAAGGAAAATAAGGCATGCGAAGCACCGTGTTTTATAAAAATTGATCCCTTAAACGATGAAACATGTCCGCCGTGCATAGAGGCTAAATCAGAAAGGGCAGTTGAGTCTCCAGTTGGTAGATTAAAGGGGGCTCGAGAAAAGTGGAGACAGGCTGGTGCTAATGAGTATATTTTGAGAGTCATAACGGAGGGGTACAGTATTCCATTTAGGGAATTTCCTGGAGATAAATGTATGAAAAATAATAAGTCTGCCAAAGATAATATGGATTTTGTGAGACATGAAGTTTCAAAATTGTTGCAGAAGGGCTGTATCACAGAATGTCCGGAAAAACCAAAAGTCGTCAATCCCCTAACAGTGGCTTTTGGGAAAAATGGTAAAGAAAGACTGGTTTTAGATTGCAGATACATCAATCAGTTTTTGGTGCAATATAAATTTAAGTATGAAGATATTAAGATTGCTTTGCAAATGTTTGAAAAAGGGTCATGCCTGTTTTCCTATGATTTGAAAAGCGCTTATCATCATGTCTTGATAAAAGAGGAAATGCGTACATATCTAGGTTTTTCTGTGGAACAGCCCGGAGATGGTGGAGTAAAATATTATGTTTTTAATGTTTTAGCTTTTGGTTTAGCTACAGCAGGTTATATATTTACCAAAGTAATGAGGGTACTAGTCGCACACTGGAGATCTCAGGGACATAAGGTAGTTATGTTTTTAGATGATGGTATTGGCGGGCATTTGAATTTGGACAGAGCATTACAGCTCAGTGTCTATATACAGCGAAGCTTAACAGAATTTAGGTTTTTGCTGGCAGCGGAGAAATGCCACTGGGCACCCGTTTTACGTATGAAATGGCTAGGTTTTGTTTTAGATATGGCTGTTGGCAAAGTTTTTGTCACTGAAGACAGAATACAGAAGCTGGAAACTGCAATTGAGTCTTTTTTATTCCAGCTTAAGGTAAGTGCCGGTATATTGATGAGGGTGAAATTTGTTGCCTCTGTTGTGGGTCAGATTATTTCACTGCAAACCGTTATGGGTAAAATTGTAAGCCTGCGCACGAGGGCTCTGTATGGATGCATTCTGTCGAGAGCTAGTTGGGAAGCTCCAGTTTTCATTACACAAGAAGCAATTGAGGAATTGCATTTTTGGAAGGATAATGCCAGAATAATGAACAAAAATGGCAGGGATATCGCTAAAAACATCGAAGGCGAAATTGAAATATATTGTGATGCTAGTTCAGTGGGTTATGGAGGTTATGTTGCACCTGTGGTGGATACACTGTTAACAAACATGAAGTGCATGTCTGATATATCTGACAAAACCATTTTTGATGGTAGGGGCTCTGTTCAAGGGAAAACAACCCATCATGCCCAGTGAAGCAGTAAAAGCATTGTTGCTAAGAGTGCCACTTGTGTTGGCTATACAGATTGTTCTGAAGCGAAGACTTACACCGGTTCGGGGGTAACGATAAAGAATAATGAGGTAACAGGTTCCTGGTCTGAAGCCGAGGCTGCTAAAAGCTCCACTTGGAGAGAAGCTGAAACGGTTAGAAGAATGTTAGTAGGAAATTTAGACTCTTTCGAAGGTAAGAAGTTAAAAGTATACTCTGACAATAAGAACGTAAAAAGCATACTGAGTGGTGGAAGCAGAAAGAAAGAGCTGCAAGAAATTGCTATGAATGTTTATGATATTTGCAAGGAAAGGGAAATAACTCTTATTCCAGAATGGATTCCGAGAAATGAAAACCAGAGGGCAGATTATCTTAGTAGGTGTGTTGATTGCGATGATTGGGAAATTGCAGATTTTATTTTTCAGTATTTGGATAGAAAATGGGGGCCACACACTGTCGACAGATTCTCTTCAAATTATAATAACAAATTGGTTAGGTTCAATTCCAGGTGGTGGGTTCCTGGTACAGAGGCTGTGAACGCTTTCGATCAACACTAGTCTGGTGAGTGCAATTGGATGGTGCCACCTCCGAACTTAATTTGTTTATGTTTAAATAAATTACAGAGCGAGGAAGCAGTTGGCACGCTGGTTATTCCGGAATGGAAATCTGCTCCTTTTTGGGCAAAGTTGTTTGACAAAAATGGGCAATTTTTCCATTTTTTGACAGATGTTATTCTTTTACAGAATCCAGTCAAGAGAGGAAAAGGAAACAATGGCATTTTTGGAAAAGACCTGAAGTTTAGAATGCTGGTATTAAAGATCAGGTTTAGATGATTGTTTGATTCGTTTATTTTGATTTTCAGGTATTGGTTTAAAAAGATGTGTCAAGGAGGCTTTGGATTCGGAGGGATGCGAAGCTAGCGTGGCAGATTCTATGTGTAAATATTTGGTTAGCTCTAAAAGTGACGGTACTGTTAGAAAATATTATTTATATTATCAGAAGTGGAAGCGATTTTGTGATGAAAATCATTACATATCAATGCCAGCGCAACCAATTCATGTTGCAATTTATTTAACAAAATTAATGGATTTGCAGAATTCGTATTTTGTGATTTCGGCTTGTGTTTATAGTATAAAATGGGCACACAGCTTATGTGGAAAATCGGATCCTACAAGCAATGGGTTTATAGTGAATATATTGGAGTCAGCTAAGAGACTGCGTTCAAAAAAGGTAACAAAAAAGGATATTATTACACCAGATACGCTGAAGGAGCTTTGTTCGTTATACGAGGGAAGTGAGAACATTGTTGATATTAGAGACTTGTGCATGATACTGGTCGGATTCTCAGGGTTCTTGCGTTATGACGAAATTAGCAAGATAAAATGCAGCAACATAAAGCTATTTGACTCTTATTTGAGTATCCATATAGACTCGAGTAAAACAGATAAGTATAGGAAAGGCGAGGACGTTCTAATAGCTAAAGGTGATAGTATTGCATGTCCTTACATGATGTTGAAAAGGTACATAGGTTTAGCAAAGATTGATCTTTCTTCTGATCATTTTTTGTTTAAACCTTTATATAGGTCAGGTGATAAATGCAACCTAATACATAAAAACAAACCTCTAAGTTACACAAGGGCAAAAGAGTGCATGTTGTCAAAGTTGCGAAGAGTTGACCCTTCTTCAAATTTAGGCTTACATTCTTTAAGGGCAGGGGGAGCAACTGCAGCGGCAAAGTCTGGAATCAGTGATAGATGTTTAAAAAAGGCATGGGCGTTGGAAGACTGACGCAAGTAAGGATGGGTATATTGAAGATTCTTTGGATAGTAGAATCAAAGTGTCTAAAGTTTTGGGTTTATAAATTCGAAAGTGAAATTTAATTTTCCTGTTCGCGTGATTTGTAACCCTAGCTCATTAAAGCTCGCTTAATGCAACACACATAGTTGTTTGTTGTCAGTTGCTAGTATAGTAAGACTATAAATTTTCCGCGTTTCGAAGAATAGCGGAAAATTGTTGTCATATACGTTACGATAAACGACAATTTGTGTTGTAACACTCGGGTGGTCAAGGTATGTGGTGTGGTCAGTATTAGCCAATGAAAAGATTGGCATGTTCCTGTTTGGGAAGCCTAGCGCTTTGTAAATGTTAGTCGTCAGTCCTAGCGAGTTTCTCACGGCGTGCGGACACGTCTAGTTTTCATATTAGAAAATAAGATATTTTATTTCTATGAATTCCGCTTATGCAATATTTGGCATTATTCATTATTTAGTGAAGGCTTAGTGCAGCATCAATTTTAACTTTATAGTTAGTATTGATCTTGCATACGCTATTCTTTATAAGATTTAGGTGCATGAATTTGGAATTCTTTATAAAGCGTCATATATGTATATGAATATGTAATATGTAATATGTAATATGAATTTTCATATACATGCATATGCAGTATGCATTACACCGAAATCCGGTGCCTAGCTCATTAAAGCTCGCTTAATGCAACACACATAGTTGTTTGTTGTCAGTTGCTAGTATAGTAAGACAACGACAATTCGTGTCTGAACCTTTCCGTACAACACATACAGGACAGCACACCCAGCTGCATTAAGTTTATTTCATGACAGTTATTTTAATTTAGGCGTTACTCCGAAACACGTGAAACTTCAATCTTCTCATTCATTTCCAGTGCAAAATCATACAAAATAAAGAATGTAACGGAGGGTGTGGCCTAAGGCATGAAACATGGGCACTGGCTTTAAAAAGATTTAGCATGGGTTCGTCAGTGGTAAGACTGGTTTTACTTTTTATGGCCGATCATCGCTGTATATAAGTGACAAATAATCGATTAAACAATGTGCTCCTAGCGCCCGGTTACCTAAAAAACCAAATCAATCAATTAAACATCGATTAATGAATTGACAGAAATATTTACAGCACTGTTCCCGAATGCATGTATATTTAATTGAAAGCGTGAAGATTATATAGAAAAGTTACCACAAATGGTTATTTTCTATATAATTAGCTTTTTCAGGCTGTAAAGTAAAAATGTGATGTCCTTGGATTCTGATAATATACTGAGAGACTTTAAAAACGCACCACTATATAGCATGTTATTTTGTACCTGAAATAAGCAATATTAAAAAAGCTTGAACAGAGTTTTCATGGTTGAGTTCTTTATGTCTGCAAATGTTTATAGCAAATGTGCTTCCATGCATGAAAATTTCGAGAAAAATGTTAATTGGTTATTTTTTGGTATAACATTTAAACAAGTTAACATTTATGCCGGATTTTAGTTTTATGCCGCTGCATGAATACTGCAGACTGTAAAAACAGTAGAATGACGACAAAGATCCTTGAAAAAGTGTTTTTTTTTTTTTCGATTTTTGAAAAATTACTTGTTTCAAAAAATTAGGGTAAAGATGAAAATTCGAAGACCCCTCCTTTAAAACCTGAGCAATGATGTTTTACAAGCAAAGGTTAAAGGACCCTATACAGATGTACCCTTTCAAGCACAATTGAATGTCTGAATGATGTCTGTTACCTGCACTTCCGATTTGTGTGCAAAAAGAAAGAATCTTCGCAAAATTACCATCACGTGAACAAGTCTGTGAAATAAAGACCCCCTAAACCCCACTTTATATAGAGAAAACTGGGGTTGACGGGGGTAAACATCATCTATCTTATTTATATTCCAAGACATTGGTTGTGGGTACTCGTTAGAACCGCCTCATTGAGGCGGTTCTAACGAGCACCCAAAACCTGTGTTCTAACGAGCA
>CAUZLF010000080.1:0-11387 GCA_963580285.1 Lucinisca nassula | reverse complement strand
GGGGACGTTAAACCTCAAATCAAACAAACAAACTCATGTATTATTGAGCGAGTTAAATAAATTCAACAATACGTTATCATTAGCGAGTTAAATAAATTCAACAATACGTCTCCAAAATGGATTTTACAGTGTTGACGGGGGACGTTAAACCTCAAATCAAACAAGCAAACTCATGTATTTTTGAGTTTATTAAACTCGCCGAGGAAAAGGGATAAAATGCGAGGCTTCGCCGAGCATTTTATCCCTTTTCATTAGCGAGTTATCCCTTTTCATTAGCGAGTTAAATAAATTCAACAATACGTCTCCAAAATGGATTTTACAGTGTTGACGGGGACGTTAAACCTCAAATCAAACAAGCAAACTCATGTATTTTTGAGTTTATTAAACTCGCCGAGGAAAAGGGATAAAATGCGAGGCTTAACCGAGCATTTTATCCCTTTTCATTAGCGAGTTAAATAAATTCAACAATACGCTAACACTCATGTAAGATCCTGTATGTTTTCTTTTTACTTCTTTTTCAGCAAAGATTTGGCTTCTTTTGACAATGACAAGCAAAAATACAGGAATGGAACTGCAGGTATGTGGCGACGTTAGGGAATATGCTTGTGTTTTGTTTAATATGTTCGGCGTTTGATTTAACGTCCCCTTCAACACATTAGAGGTCATTTTGGAGACCTCGCTTCCAATTGTGTGGGACATTTATCCGACATTTATCGAGATGAAGTGACATCTCAAGCCTGGTGCCCAACGAAACCTATAGGGTTTATATGCATGGACGGTCCGACTCGCACCACTTTGCACGGGCAGGCTTACGCTCTCTTAGGAGTTTACCATTACTTTCAGCTCTGTGTAATGGCAAAGAGCTCAGATAAAACGCTCTTGTGTAAATAATGCAGTAATACCTCTGATAACGGTCACCTCTGTTTAGAAGCCACTTCTCTCCAGCAGCCACAATAATTTTATTGCATATTTAACCTCTGTCCTTCAACTAGCAGCCACATTACTCAATCTGAATTCCCTCTATTAAGGGGAATGGGAACATCTTCAGGGGAGGCAACTCCTGCAAAAATATTTTTATCTCCCATGTCTCCTGATGAGCAATTCTTGCCTTTAAGAGTAGACCCCATTTTCAGTGGGACAGGGCTTATAGAAAAGCGAACAGGAAGTCTCGAAAGTTGTCTCCCTTTGAAAAATGGCAGAAAAAAAATCAGCAAGTTATTCGCATTCCCCTAAAACGGCCAGTGTTAACTTTTTCTGGTTTGTTTATTTCGCATCTAATTGTCATTTCATTATCAAGTAATAGTTTTGATTGTGTGCGTGCGTGTGCATGTGTTTGTGTTTCTTCTGATCACGCAAATGCTATTTTCTTGCAGGTCTCGCATACAGGTTTTCGCGAAGGATCAACGGTGTCACCAAACCATTAGCTCTGCCCTGTCGCCAGCTTCTAGTCAATCCTCACCCAACTGCTCGCCCGTTTGCGATGAGTATTATTGAGGACATCTCAAGTGGTGATGTATCCCACACAGCGGCCCATGAACTGGCCCACAAGTATGTATATTGTACATAGAGGATCTTCCATGAGTGCTCATGTATTATTGAATTTATTAAACGAGTCGAGGAAAAGGGATAAAATGCGAGTTTAATAAATTCAATAATACATTAGCATGAATGCAAGATTCTATTTATCATATGACATTTAAAGCGCATTTTATTCACGATTGTTTACAAAAATGTCTGCCGTTAGTAAACGGGACGTCCTTAAGGACGACGTACATGTAACGTTACGGGACGTATCTAGCTAATTTGCATATTTAATCCACTAGTGGATTATCGAAAATAATACATGGCGTTATTACACTTTCAGACGCGACGTCATATGATAAATCAATAATATTCATGAGCTAATTGCAAATTCTGATAGGTCGAGAGCATGTCACGCCCATTGTGACAAAACAGCGTTCCTCTCTGACGTCACTGCTCAAAAGATCAACGTGCAACAAGAATAAATGTGTGAGGGGAATCCCCACCCCCTCGCACATGGATAGCAAATGAATAATCATCGCTTCAACTATTCTAGCTGACGACTGTCGGTACAGTTGGAGGATTAGCATGTTTGCATTATGCCAACTGTTCAGATTTAAGGGGAATGGGAACACCTTCAGGGGAGGCAACTCATTCAAAAGTATTTTGTCTCCCACATCAATAGGGGTCAACTCTTTAAAGAAACGAAACGAATTTGCTCCTGAGGAGCAAATTCTTTCCTATAAGAGTAGACCCCTATTTTCCGAGGGACAGAATTTGTAGAAAAGTGAACAGGAAGTCCCGAAAGTTGTCTTCCTTTGAAAAATGGCGGAAACATCTGCCAGGTGTATCCCTTCCCCTTAAGATGACTATCACAACAATGGTTGCTTTATTGTCTACTGGACACTTTAATAGCCAGTGGTGCAAACAGTGTGGACCAAGGTCAGACTGCTCCTCAAGGAGCAGTCTGATCAGGGTCCACACCATCCGTTTGTCTAAGACCTAGAAGTCTGATCAGGGTCCACACCGTTTGTCTATACGCAAAAATATGTTTGTTAAGTTTGCATGGCGATAAAGTAGACACATGGTGCAGTTTTTTTAGTTTACTTTCTGTGAGGTCATTACTAAAACACACCTATACAAATACATTGCCAATTTTTGGCCAAAAATATAGAAATTTTTACACGAAAAACGTTATATTTTTCTTATCTCTGCTCAAAACATAGATTGCGGGGACTCGATAGAACCGCCTCGACGAGGCGGTTCTATCGAGTACCCACAATCTATGTTTTTGAGCAGAAATAAGAAAATAATGTATACCCCCTTAAACCCCAGTTTTACTATATAAAAGAGGGGTATGAGGGGGTCACAATTATATAGGCGTGTTCTCGTAATGTGGTTCTAACGAATACCTACAATCTATATTTTAGACCAGAAGTAAGAAAAATACGGTTTACCCCTTTAAACCCCAGGTCTACTGTATAAAAGTGGGGTTCAATGAGGGTCAACATCGTGTTAACAAGTCCGTGTAATGAACACCCCTCTAAACCCCACTTTATATTGAGAAAACTTGGATTTACGGGGGTATGCATTATTTGTCTTATTTCTGCTCAAAGACCTGTTGTGGGTACTCGTTACAACCGCGGTTCTAACGAGCATCCTCAACCTATGTTTGGAGTATTAATAAGAAAAATATCACTGATTTTCATCAGAAAAGCAGCCATTATGGAGATGTGAAAACTGCACTATGTCGCATATGAACCGACCCACCGGTGCTATCGTTGCATTTCTTTCTTTTTTCAGTCTAGGCAGTGCACACGATACTGGGGTTGAAGGTTCTGGTTGCAGTGGTCTGGACCAGTATATTATGGCCACTGGACGGTCCAATACATATCTGGATCGGGCAGACCCTAGAAACCAGTGGGCCTTCTCTACGTGTTCTGTTAATAAGATATCTTTGGCCCTCCAAGAGTAAGTTTTATCTGAACAATGTTCTTTTCTGGTAGGGTCTTATAATTTCATTTTTTTTTTTTTTGCTATTTATAGAATACATTGATCAGCAGGATTTAAGTTGCATACTTTGGGCCCTCGCCCATCGGGGCTTGAGGAAATAGATGGGCTGCATGCAAAACCTTCACCTTGACCAGATTTCCAATATTTGGCCTACCTTCATGAAACTTCATACCCAGACTCACCATCACAAGAGCTACAATCTGACAAAGGGCCATAACTATATTGTTGATTATGGCTGAATTATCTCCCCCATTTCCCATTTTCTTTTCTGAAACACTTTTTCTCCACAATTTTTGACACAATTTTGAAAAAAACTTAGCGCACAGTGTGGTAATTAGGGTGAATACGATATATTTTGACAAAGTTCCATAAATGAATCATTGACATATTTATCTGTGTGGCATGGAAAAACAGACGAGCATGGCGCCGCTTGTTTTTGTTCAAAATCATAGATTGTGTGTGCTCGTTAGAACCGCCTCATTGAGGCGGTTCTAACGAGCACCCACAATCTATGTTGAAAGCAGATACATGTATAAGAAAGATATTATCATATTTTACCTAAAAATTGTCATTTCTGACACCATGTTGGACGCCATTACTTGACACGGACATGCTACCCTAATCTTCAAACATTTTTACCCATTTTTGACACAACGCTTCTGAATTTGTTTTTCATTGCGGTAGTATTTAATGCCAATCTTTTTTATATCGGATAGCAAAACGTTTTTAATTTCCATATGATAAAAATTTAGGATTTATTATTAGATCTAGTATTTTGTCAAACTAATAATATAGTTCAACTCCTTCATTACGAAAACACGCCTATATAAATACATTGTAACCTTTATCTCCGAAAAAATGAAAAAATTTGAAGATGAAAAATTGTGATATTTTTCTTATTTCTGCCCAAAATATAGATTGTGGATACTCATTAGAACCGCCTCACGAGGCGGTTCTAACGAGTACCCACAACCAATATTTTAGAGCAGAAATAAGAAAAATAAGGTTTACCCCTGTAAACCCCAGTTTTACTAGATAAAAGTGGATTCAAGGGGGTCAGAAATATATAGGTGTGTTTTCGTGATGAGTTCAACGCCTTATTGAATGTACGCCGCTGTAGACTCCAGTTTTCTCTATGAAAAATAAAAAAAACTCGGTCTTCAGGAATCTTTCACAAACTTGTTAACATTATTGTTATTATTATCCCCACGTTTTTTTAAGAAAAGTGGGGATATTGTTATAACCTCCGTCCGTCCGTCTGTCCGTCTGTCTGTCCGGCTATCTCCTCCTTGGAATTCAACCAAATTTGGTGTGTGAGTTACTTACATGTATGGCTTCTGCAAGAGCACATTAATTTTTGGACCAGCCCCCAGGGGTCCCTGGAAGAGGTCAAAATGTGGGGATTTGCGATGGCGCGCCATCGACTGCGCGATCTAGTTATTAATACAGAGGACCCGCGTTATAACGACATTCGTTATAACGGCAAAACTCGTTATAACGACAATTTCAATGAAGCGAATTCTTAGCTCAAGGTTTAGCCTCGATTCTGAGCGGCTTGGGCTTCCCTCGGGTCGGAAATGCCCGAATCGAGTCCATAGTCATGAAAGATTCTTGTAATTTAATACTCCAAGAAACAAATGTTAAAGACATTTGTTAGGCGTGATTCTATCAATGTCTATATATTTGTTTCTTATAGTATTGCTGAGGAAAAAGACCTTTTATAACATATTCTAACACAGCGCGCCTATATAGGCAATGCAAAATAACTGTGTTTTATTCTGCAACAAATCACAGCTCGGAAGAGCGTGACGTGTGACGTCATTAAAAACTGCAAATTTATGACGTCACTAGTCGATTAACTTGACGTTAGACGGTGTAACGTCATTTTCTCGCATCGAAAACGTTAGAAAAGGATATAACTGCATGTGTTTCAGTCCATAATTTTAGCAGGATTATTTCTAACAATGGCGAAAAGCTGTGAGATTTTGAAGGAAACAACAACATTATTGCCGATTTTCAGCGTGTTAGAATCGAAATAGATCAGCTCTAGCCAGTGATCTGTTGGGTAATAAATCACAGTTTGTCGGTCAGTTGTAAGTAGACAAATCACACGCGCTACGCGCTTGTGATTTGTCTACTTTACAACTGATCTCCAAACTGTGATTTATTACACAACAAATCACAGCTAGAGCTGATCTATTTCTTAATCATACTCCTAACTGGGATTCTTTAAAACGACAAATTCATTATAAAGGCACAATAATACGGAACATTTAGAAGAACATTTATTCAACATTATAATACATGTATATACGCGCTTGGTGCAAGAAAATGGTCTGAGACACAACACGTTTCGTTCTCGGCTGTCAATTAAGAAATAATCTCCACGTACCGTGTGTTATCGTGATTAACACACGGTGTTGGAGGGCAGATTGCGAAATATTAATTCACGACGGCGAAGCCGGAGTGAATTAATATTCGCATCTGCCCGACAACACCGTGTGTTAATCACGATAACACACCGGGTGCGTGGAAATTATTTCGATTCTAACATGATGCTAAACTGAAATACAGTAGTAACAAAGCGTTATCTTGGGGACTATTTTGCAGCGGATGTCGACAGAAGGAAATGTTTACATGCAACGTCACGATGACGCCAAATTGCACGCACCACGTTGACGACGTGAATTATCGCATATTTGCAAACGCTGACGTTTCCACTGGGTTCAATGGGAAAAACGTTAACGTCATGTTAGAATAGTCAATAGACAATGAACGGTGAAGTTTCCCATTTGTTACAGATATGTCCTGCAGCCGGCTCATAGAGTGAGAATACAGACAAAACCAGAATTCAAGCCACTACAAATATGAAATGTGAAATTCTCACTGTGTCTTACTGTTTGTTATATTCATACATGCATTTATCATGTGATGTCGTCGATAATCAGTGGATAACGTCATGTAATAAAAATTGTATGACCACACGTGTAAAAAGCACTTTGGTGGGATAAAGTAACGTCATGATGACGTCCATGTCGACCATACATTTTTTGTGGTTAAATTGTCAAATTTAAAGGCGATAAAATCCAATATAAAGTGGTCATATGATAAACAGAATCTTACACTCGTGGTCATTTCATATGAAATTTATGAAACTCGCCAAAGGCTCGTTTTATAAATTTCATATGAAATGACCACTCGTGTTAGATCCTCTATATCCTCTTGTTGTTAACTTTGTTAACCTAAAGTAGAAATAAACTTTGAAACTTTGATTTGATTTTGATTTGATTTGAGGTTTAATGTCCCCGTCAACACTGTAAAGGTCATTATGGATAATATGGAGACATTGCTTCCAATTTTGAGGGACTTTTACCCGACATTGAGATGGAATGACATAATGACATCTCAAGCCCTGCCGCCAACGAAACTGATAGGGTTTATAAGCATGGACTCGCACCACATTGCCTGGGCAGGCTTAGATCCTCTAAGCGGTTTACCAGTACTTGTGTGCAGGTCGGTTTCAGCTCTGCGTGGAAGCATCATGCAGCCCATCTATTTCTTCAAGCCCCGATGGGCGGGGGCTAGTTTGAAACTTTGAAACTTGAAACTCTCAGCTGAGGATGACACCGAAAATTGCACTAAGCATAAACACAGCGGGCACATGACGTTATTGTGAAGTCCCATCATGTCGGTACAACGTCTTGACATTAATCGGCGTCACATCTACGTCGGTGCAACGTCATGACGTTGCACCGACGTTGATTTGACGTTGCATAGCGACGTGTGCCTGATGGTTACAATATTGATAATTTGATAAAATTATTACAGTTTGTTGACTGACGGCCAGACTTGCCTACAGGAGAACGACTATGATGAAACCGATTATCAGCGTATTCAAGATCTTCCTAAAGCAGGGGAAGTCTACTCCATGGATGAACAGTGCCAAATTCTCATTGAAGATGAGAAATCGTACTTCTGCAGAAGCTTAGTAAGTAATAACCCCTTTTAAATAGAGGATTTTACATTTTTTTTTGGTTTTACGGCCTTTTCAAGATTATTTCACTCATATCGAGCCAATCGTTAATCGGAGGTGGGCGAAAACCGGAGTACCCGGAGAAAAAAAAACCGACCTTGCATTGCAGAACTTTGCGTAGCGTGACGTAACGGAGCGTTTCTTTGTTTGATTTGAGGTTTAACGTCCCTGTCAACATTGTAATGGTCATTTGGGAGAAGTTGCTTCCAATTTTGTGGGACTTTTACCAGCGGTTGAGATGAAATGACATCTCAAACCCTGTCGCTCAATGTAACCAATAGGGTTTATAAGCATGGATGGTCTGATTCGCACCGCTTTGCCTGGGCAGGCTTAGATCCTCTAAGCAGTTTACCAGTACTCGTGTGGGGGTCGGATTTAGCTCTGCGTGGAAGCATCGTGCAGCCCATATATTTCTTCAAGTTCTGATGGGCGGGGGCCCGCGTTATGTAGCGTATCTAACTAATTTGCATATTTAGTCCACTAGTGAATTACCAAATTTATTACACGGCGTAATTACATTCTCAGACGCGACGTCATATGGGCCCTGTCAAGCGATTTTGGTACTTATCGCCTATGCGAGCAGCGAAGGTTCAGGCGAGCCTGCGCATCCGCGCAGTCTCGCCAGAACCTTCGCTACTCGCTCATACAAGCAGTGAATCAAGAGAAACCTTCAGACAGAAAGCCATATCCCTGGCCCCTCTGAATGGCTGGGCATGCGCAGTTAAAATTTGTCATGACGGAATGCTCGAAGACACAAATTCGCTTGGCGGGGCTCATATGATAAGTGACGTTTGTCCTGCTCATAAATTTGAAAACAGCAGGCAAACAGAAACAGTTACTGACTTAACATGTGGGTCTATTGTTATCCACTAAATTACCTGTGTCGATTAAAGTTACGCGACAAAATATATAGAAGTTGATAGGCAACATGTTTCTATGACATAAATTTTAAAATTACTACGCTAGATAGCGAAAATGTGGTTTAAGATTAATATAAAAATTCAATATTTTACCGTAAATTTGAATGTGATTTTATAAATATTGCATCAAATTAAGATTTGTCAATTTTAGACCAAAAATAGAACCCTATGTCTAAAGTACTTTAATAGGAAATTAGCAAAAGTACGCGACAGTATCTGATTTTAAACTGCAGTAATTAAAACGGTCATTATGTAATGAAAAATGTGACTAAAAATTTAAGTAGGAAAATTATTATTCTTTCCTCCAATGTTAAATTTGAGATGATAAAATAAAAACAAATTGGGTCATTTTGAGGTTGTTTAATTTTTCTGGATATTCGGAGCTGGAAAACTGCCAGTACAGGTAAAGTCCCTTGATTTGACATGAGGCATGATGATCCCAATTGTTCCGTATGATGCCAGTGGTATAGTCCGTAATTTTGGCGGGATTTCTTCTGACAATGGCAAAAGGTTGGGAGAATTTAAAGAAAACAACAAGTTGGTTTCGATTTTCAGTGGGTAAGAATCAAAATAGATCAGCTCTGGTGTTTGAACTGTTGAGTTGTTAATCACTGCTTGTCGGTCGTAAGAAGACAATTCACTCGCGCTACGCGCTCCTGATTCGCTTTTCCCTCCAAACCATCGCGTAAACATGCCTATATACAGTAGGGCGGCATCTAAGGCCGTTGCTATGATTCTATTCGCAATCTGCTTCCGCCGGTTGGGACTATATTTTGTCAGAAAAAATAAGGAAGAAAATCACAAGAACTTCCGGTAATTTATAGGCCATTACATGTTGTTACGAGATGTAGATTGGAAAAAACGAGAGACATTTAAAGAGAATCATCTTTTCTGAGGTCTACAGAAAAGGGTAGATAACTTGAATGCTTAAACCGACTAAGCAGACGCCGCGAAACCATGACCCTTCAATTTATTGACGTCCCGTTACTGCGATACACATGTCGGGAAAAAATGGCACAAAAAAATGCTCCCCTCCAGATTTAGATAATTTTTCGCACATTTGTCAAGGACATATCAATCCGTCTTACGGACTGAGTGAGAGTTGTCTCGAGCGTGTTACATTAACAAAAACCGTGTTCATCTGAGAGCCAATTCTGCGTTGGGTTACGGAGGTTACGCATGCGCGTTTCGATATCTTATCAAGTCATTATTTTCTCGCATGATTCAGGATTACGGGGAGGGGTGGGGGGCATGCATTGTTTAATGTGCTGTGCAGTCTGATACGTTGAATTATTTTGGTAATCTAACCATACTAGAGAGAGAGAGAGAGAGAGAGAGAGAGAGAGAGAGAGAGAGAGAGAGAGAGAGAGAGAGAGAGAGAGAGAGAGAGAGAGAGAGAGAGAGAGAGAGAGAGAGACCCAGCCAGCAGAGCATGTCGAACTAACGTCGGGCCGACAGCGATACGACGTGTCTGTCCGGGCCCGACGTTGGCCCACTATTTTGTGCTAGGATGAGGAGAGAGAGAGAGAGAGAGAGAGAGTGTGAGAGAGAGAGAGAGAGAGAGAGAGAGAGAGAGAGAGAGAGAGATGGAGAGAATCAAAATGAAAGTTTAAAGATACGCGTAAGGAATGCATCATGAACCGAAAGAAATGACGACGAAGAGAGAGAGACCAATCTGTCAGTTGAAAAAAAAAAATCAGTAGTATGCGGACTTTGATTTAGTCGAACAGATTTACTGACGTCATTTTATATGACGTAATTTAATATGATTTCGTCACACCAAACTGTCTACACAGCTGTGTCATGCTTGTGTAAATACTACAACTGTACATTCAGTGTATTGACATATTTTTGATATAAATTATAAACAAACATGGTTGAAAGGTGGATTGTTCAGTGAAGAAGATGACTATGATACCACAAGACTTGTATTCAACCCGCTTTTCATTCGATGTTATCGAATACAGGGGAATTCTGGGAGTTCCACTTAAATCTTTTAGCCAAACCTGCCATTTTTGAAAGAAAAAATGGTTTTGTACACACGTTTCGACCGGAAGTGGGTAGAAAAAAATGGCACAAAAAAATGCTCCCTCGCCGATTTTGGCACAAATTTCAAGGTGAACAGATTAATATATGCCGGAATTGATGATATAGGTGAGAATAATCGCGAGGAAAATTATTATAGTTTATTTTTGGTTTTCCCGATGGTACCGACATGGTTGAAAATTCGCCATTTTCAAACCCTTGGTCTGCCCACACAAAAATGCTAATTCTTGTTTTAGTCTTTATATTGAATACAGCAATATTTATATTTATCGCTTGTATCTTTGTCAAAGCTAATAATTAAACGACAATCACGTAATTTGATGTGAAAATAGTCAGTCGAATGGGACTGGGAGCATCAAAATCGGAAGTAGTCCCATCGAATCGACGCACGAGAATTTTGTTTTTAAATCTACCTACGCTGGCCACTCTGATGCCCTACTGATAATTTTGACACCCTTGAACCCCACTTTTATATAGTGAAACTGGGGTTTACTGGGGTAAACCATATTTTTCTTATTTCTGCTCTAAAATATAGATCGAGGGTACTTGTAAAAACTGCCTCCTCGATCTAACTTTAATACATAAAACTTAAGTTCATTAAGCGTTGACCCCTATTGACATGGGAGACAAAAATAATTTTGTATGAGTTGTTTTCACTAAAGGTGCTCCCATTCCTCTTAAAATCAACAACTTTTTACCGAAGGTTTTCTTTTCATTCCACAAAAAAATGCGCTTTTCCCCCTCCTTACTTAAGGTGGCCGACCTTAATTTCGGTTGCGCAACGTTCTGCGCATTGCCGTCAATCGGCACTGTAACGACATTCACTTTTTAAGTGGAATTTATATTTTCTTTTC
>CAUZLF010000079.1:0-51000 GCA_963580285.1 Lucinisca nassula | reverse complement strand
AGAAAAAAAATGTTCAAGTGATACTTAATTTGTACTAACACGCCAGTTTCTGCAACGGAAGGTCAGGTGTGTTTTTCTATGGGTACTGCGGTTTTGGCCCACATCTTATTAACGATTGGCTCGAAATAATTGAAATGGACGTATATCTAAAAAAAATAACAGCAAAAAAACATGCTTCATTTGTTGTTTTTTTTTTTTTTTTTTGTAAAATGCTCAACAGTCTTAACCCGTCAGTGACCAATAGAACCACCAGAGAACCATCCATATTATAGCTTTGGACAAGTACATACACAATTTAAATATTTTTATTTGTTGTAAGTTTTACACCAGTTTCCCTACCGTTTAAGCAAACAGTAAAGGGCCTGATCATACGCGGAGTCTGATCAGGATCTTCACTGTCAATGTCCCATTTTGAGACGCCAGCCATAAATGGGATAATTTAACTTCTTTCTTTCTTTCTTTCTTTCTTTCTTTCATTCTTTCTTTCTTTCATTTGTGAACCTAGCTCGGGTCCGTCATGTATGAAATATAGGTGCCGGACTCGGTAGCTCAATCGGATGCGCGTCTGATTGGTGACCAGGAGGACACGGGTTCGATACCTGCCGGGGTCGGCAACATTCTTTCGTGGTGATTGATCATGAAATTATTTATGCGGTCATTCTATCCCTTCCGCTGATTCAAGAAGGGCAGTTGTCAGTTTCTGGCGAAAGAATGTGCACTGTACTGGTTAACCGCTTACGTATAGCCTGTCCAGGAAAAGTGTGAATAGGTAAACAGACCGGCTTAAATGACCTAAATAGTGTTGACTGGGCCCTTAAACCCCAATTCAAACAAACAGACAAATAAAATATAGGTTTATCTAGTTGACCTGAACGATTTTTTTCAAATCATGGCCCTGGGGTCAAAATGCCCCTGTCCCTAGGATGCTTTACACAGACTCATGAGTAAAACTGGAATGCCCAGGCCTTTGATATTTGATGTACGTACAACTTTAACCTCTAACAGCTTGGTTTTAAATTATCATGATAGGGTCAAAAGTGATCACTTGTTTTTCATCGGAAATTTGAAAAAATCTCATTATATACCGGACTAGTTATTTATATAGAAGCATCGTCGCACTCTTGAACATACACTTTATACAATGCTGTTAAAACAATACATCTGCTTGTTTGAAATATCTGTATTAAGGAATCAAAATATGTTAGCTTGTATGTACGATTTAGGAAAATCATGATTTCTTCAGTTGTAGTTGAAATGGAGTTTTTCTTCTTCAAACACAGTTTGCATGTGCTGGTTATAACACATCTTGAATAGGCTGGGAGAGGCAAATGTGTCGTGTAGCTTTCGACATTAAAGAGGTCCTAAACAATATTTGAAAAGGCCTGTTGTCCTTGCAGCAGGGTAAGGTATGAGGGAATGCTATGAAATCTACACACTTTTATTCTCCTTTCTCCTTAATTTCCTTACATCTTTCAGCGATCTTATAGTCGTATAATATTTATGTTGTACCCAATCGATATCTTTTTATATCGAATAATGATTTTAAGAAATTGGGTGAATCATTGCGCGTACATGTATTTATTTTTCTCTGAATTTATATACTAAGCCACCATAAAATTCGGGTTCCGATAGACCTTGTTGCAGAATAGATTTAAGTCCAACATTGAAATTAGAAATTTAATATGTATGACATCTATAAAATTTAGAAAAGGCTTTGCGTAGTTTAAGATACTGATTTAGAAGTTTAGCAGTGTATAATTTATTACGAGTGTTGAAGTCAGTTACATGACTAGACACTCTGGCAAATTTAATTATTTGCGAAAGATAAACGCCAAAGGATGCCGCACGAGGAACACCATCCAAGAAAGGAAGATATGTAATCTCAAATTCATCGCGTTTATCATATTTTGCAGGAAACGAACCCATCTACAATAGATAGATGTAAATCCCAAATCGGGGCCTGGTATCAGAAGAAATTTCTTTATTTAACTGAAGTTCGGGGGGGGGGGGGTAATTTGACTGATAAAACCATCGAAATAGGTATTGTCAATATTGAATACATAATCCAAATATCTAGAAGTCGAGCTTAAGTTAAGGCTTTGGTTTTCAACGGAAAGGAACATCATGAGGCCTCTTTCATTATAAAATAAGAGCAGATCAGCCACAAGGGGAGCGCAGGCAAAGTGGTGTGACTCAGACCGCGCAATGCATATACTCATTCCGGTTTCATTGAGCGACAGGGCTTGAGATGTCATTTCATCTCAATGACGATTAAAAGTCCCACAAAATTGGAAGCTGTGTCTCCAAAATGACCTAAATAGCACTGACGCGGATGTTAAACATCAATTCAAACAAAATGCAACTGGATAGGACTTGCCGTTATGGTCCCTGTAGGTATTTAACTGGATAGAGCTTGCTGTGATGGTCCCTCCAGGGATGCGAATAGATAGGACTTGCTTTACGCTTGTAGCAGGATACGATTTGCTGTTTTTCTGCCTGCATGTATATACTGAAAAGGACCTGCTGTTACGGTCCCTGTAGATATGTAACTGGATATGACCGACTGTTATGGTCCCTGTGGGTATGTAACCTGAGCGGAGCTGCTGTTATGGGCCCTGTACGTACATTTATGTAACTGGATAGCATCCGCTGTTATTCCCCCTGCAGGTATGTAATCTGAGCGGACCTCTTGTTACAGTAACTGTGGGAATGTTATCTTAGCGTACCTGCTATTATGGTCCCTGTAGCAGCGTAACTTGATCGGAACTGCTGTTGTCGTCACTGATGATATGTAACACGAGTGGACCTGCTGTTATGATCCCTGTAGGTATGGAACTCGATAGGACGTGCTGTTAAGGTAACTGCTGGTATTTAACCGGACAGGAATTGCTGCTATGGTCCCTGTAGATATGTAATAGGATAGTGCTTGCTGTTATTCTCCTATAGGTGAGTAAACTGAGCGAACTGTTGTTACGATCTATGTAGGTATGTAACTTAATTGGACCGGCAGTTATTCTCCTGTAAGTATGTAACCTGAGTGGACCTGCTGTTGTGGTCCCTGTAGGTATGTAACTGGATATGACTTGCTGTTACGGTCCCTGTATGTATGTAACCTGAGCGTACCGACTAGTATGGTCCGTGTATGTATGTAGCTGGATAAGACCGGTTGGCATGGCTCCTGAAGTTATGTAACTGAATAGGACCTGCTGTTATGGTCCCTATAGGTATGTAACCTGTTCGGACCGCCTGTTATGGTTCCTTTAAGTATGGTACTGGAAAGGACCAGCTGTTTATTTGTTTGATATGAGGTTTAAAGTCCCAATATATAGGTCATTTTGGAGACGTTGCTTCCAATTTTGTGGGACTTTTACCCGACATTGAGATGAAATGACATCCCAAGACCTGCCACCCAAGAAAACCCAAAGGATTAATAAGAATGAACGGTCCGACTTGCAGCACTTTGCCTGGGCAGGCTTACATTTACACTCCATATTTTTCAGTTCTGTGGTGTATTCTTTGCTTCCAATGGATAACCATGAATATATTTAATGTCACTACAGTTGGTGTCTGGGAATGTGTGGGGCCGTAAAAAGTCTCCCTGCCCTACACCAAAGTGTAGTTTATATTTTCTTGTCGCTTGGGATCATTGATTCCATTTCTGAATTTTGAAATAGGACCAGCTGTCATGGTCCCTGTTGGTATGTAACTGGATAGGATCTGCTGTTATGGTCCCTGTAGGTAATTAAGTGGATAGAACCTGCTATTATGGTCCCTGTAAGTATGTAATCTGAGTGGACCTGCTTTTTTGTCCCTGTAGGTATGCAAAAGGATAGAACTTGCTAGCATGTTGCCTGTGGGTATGTAGCCTGAGCGGTCTAGCTGTTATGGTACCTGTAGGTATGTAAGTGGCTAGAACATGTTGTTATAGTCCCGTAGGTACATGTATCTGACTGGATAACACATTCTGATATGTTCCCTGTTGTATATGACTGGAAAAGACCCGTTGTTATGCTCCCTGTACGTATGTTGCTGGATAGGGCTTGCTGTTGTTGTCCCGGTTGGTATGTAACTGGATAGGACCTGCTGGTATGGTCCCTGCAGGTATTTAACTGGATAGGACTTGCTGTTAATATCCATGTAGGTATGTTACCTGAGCGGACCTGTTGTTCTTGTACCCGTAGGTATGTAACTGGATAATACCTGCTGTTAAGGTATCTGAAATTATGTAAGCTGAACGGATCCGCTTTACCGTCCCTGTAAGTATGTATCCTGAATGGACATGCTGTTTTGTCCCTGTAGGTATATAACCTGAGCGGACCAGCTGTTATGGCCTTGTAGAAATTTAACCAGAGCGGACCTCGTGTTATGGCCCCTGAAAGTATGTTACCGGATAGGACTTGTTGTTATGGTGCAGAAATGTAACTGGATAGGACTTAATGTTATGTTCCCGAAGGTATGTAACAGAAAAGGACTTGCTGTTATTGTTCTTCTAGGTATGTAAGTCAATAGGACCTGTTGTAATTGTCGCTGTAGGTATGTTACAGTATAGGACCAGCTGTTATGGTCCCCGTAGGTATGTAACCTGAGCGGACCTGCTGTTATGATCCCGGTAGATATTAAACTGGATAGGATCTGTTGATAATTATATAAGCTGGTCGAACTTGCTGGTTTGGTCCCTGAAGATATATAACCTGAGGGGACATGCTGTTATGGTACCTGTAGGTATGCAACATGAGCGGATCTAATGTTTTCAGGTTCCTGTGGGTATGCAAATGCATAGACCCTGCTATTATCGTTCCTACCATTATGTAAGCGGCCGGACATACTGTTATGCTCCCTGTAGCTATTAACATGTTCGGACCGCCTGTTCTGGTCCCTTTAGGTATGCTACTGGATAGGACCTACGGTAATTGTCTCTGTTGGTATGTATCCTGGGCGGACCTGCAGTTATGATCCTTGAAGGTATGTAACTGGATATGACTTGCTGTAATGGTCGCTGTAGGTATGTAGATGGATAGGACCTGCTGTTATGATACCTGTACGTATGTAACTGAATAGAACCTGCTGTTATTCACCCTATAGGTATGTTACCTTAGCCGACCTGCTGTTACAGACCCTCTGGTAATGTAACATTTGCACACCTGCTGTTATAGACCCTGTAGCAATGTAACTGGATTGGACCTGCTGTTATGTTCCCTGTAGGTTTGTAACCTGGATGGATCTGCTGTTATGGTCATTGTAGGTAGATAGGACCTGCCATTATGGTCTCTGTAGCTATTAACATGTTCGGACCGCCTGTTACGGTCCCTTTAGGTACGTTACGGGATAGGACCTGCTGTACTTGTCCCTATATATATGTAACCCCGGTGAACCTGCTGTTATTGTCCTTGTATGTATGTTACGGGAGAGGACATTCTGTTGTAATCCCTGTACTTATGTAACTGAATTGAACCTGCTGTTATTCTCCCTGCAGGTATGTAACCTATGGAGACCTGCTGTTACAGTCCCTCTAGTAATGTTACCTTTTGCAAACCTGCTGTTAATGTCCATGTAGCGTATTAACTGGATTGGCCCTGCTGTTATGTTCCCTGTGGGAATGTATCTGAATAGGACTTTTCATTGCCCCTATAGTTATGTATCCTGGACAGACCTGCTGTCATTGTCCCTATAGGTAGATAGGACCTGACCTTATGGTCCCTATAGGTATGTCCCTGGATAGGACCTGCTGTTATGGTCCCTGTTGGTATGTAACTGGATATGATCTACTGTTATGGTCACTGTAGGTAATTAAGTGGATAGGACCTGCTATTATGGTCACTGTACGTATGTAATCTGAGCGGCCTGCTTTATTGGTCCCTGTAAGTATGAAACTGGATAGAACTTGCTGTCATGTTGCCTGTGTTAGGGCTCGCTGTTGTTGTCCCCGTAGGTATGTACCTGGATAGGACCTGCTGGTATGGTCCCTGTAGGTATTTAACAGGACAGGACTTGCTGTTAATGCCCTTGTAGGTATGTTACCTGAGCGGACCTGCTGTTCTTGTACCCGTAGGTATGTAACTGGATAGGACCTGCTGTTATGGTACCTGAAATTATGTAAGCTGAACGGACCCGCTTTTTCTGTCCCTGTAAGTGTGTAACCAGAGCGGACATGCTGTTATGGTCCCTGTAGGTATATAACCTGAGCGGACCAGCTGTTATGGCCTTGTTGGTATTTAACTAGAGTGGACCTGGTGTTATGGCCTCTGTAGTTGTGTTAATGATTAGGACTTGCTGTTATGATGCAGAAATGTAACTGGATAGGATTTGCTGTTTTGGTCCTGAAGGTATGTACGTAATAGGATACGACTTGTTGTTATTGTCCTTTACTGAATGTAAGTCAATAGGACCTGCTGAAATTGTCGATGTAGACATGTTACAATATAGGACCAGATGTTATGGTCCCTGTAGGTATGTAACCTGAGCGGACCTGCTGTTTTGATCCCGGTTGATATTTAACTGGATAGGGCATGTGGATAATTATATAAGCTGATCGAACTTGCTGGTTTGGTCCCTGTAGGTATGTAACCTGAAGAGACATGCTGTTATGGTACATGTAGGTATGCAACCTGAGCGGATCTAAAGTGTTCAGGTCCCTGTGGGTATGTAACTGCATAGACCCTGCTATTATGGTCCCTGCCATTATGTAAGCTGGCCGGAAATGCTGTTATGGTCCCTGTAGGTATTAACATGTTCAGACCGCCTGTTACTGTCCCTTTAGGTGTGTTACTGGATAGGACCTACGGTGATTGTCTCTGTAGGTATGTATTCTGGGCGGACCTGCTGTTATAATTCCTGTAGGTATGTAACTGGATAGGACTTGCTCTAATGGTCGTTGTAGGTATGTAAATGGATAGGACCTGCTGTTATGATACCTGTACATATGTAACTGAATAGAACCTGTTGTTATTCTCCCTGTAGGTATGTTACGTTAGCGGACCTGCTGTTACAGACCCTCTAGTAATGTTACCTTTGCACACCTGCTGTTATGGTCCCTGTAGCAATGTAACTGGATTGGACCTGCTGTTATGTTCCCTGTAGGTATGTAACCTGGATGGATTTGCTGTTATGGTCCTTGTAGGTAGATAGGACCTGCCGTTCTGGTCCTTGTAGCTATTCACATGTTCGGACAGCCTGTTACGGTCCCTTTAGGTACGTTACTGGATGTGACCTGCTGTAATTGTCCCTGTAGTTATGTAACCCCGGCGAAGCTGCTGTTATGGTCCCAGTATGTATGTTACGGGAAAGGGCATTCTGTTATGATCCCTGTACTTATGTAACTGAACAGGACCTGCTGTTATCCTCCCAGCAGGTATGTAACCTATGGAGACCTGCTGTTACAGACCCTCTAGTAATGTTACCTTTGCAAACCTACTGTTAATTTCCCTGTAGCATTTTAACTGGATTGGCCCTGCTATTGTGTTTCCTGTGGGAATGTATCTGAATAAGACTTTTTATTGTCACTGTAGGTATGAATCCTGGACAGACCTGCTGTCATGGTCCCTATAGGTAGTTAGAACCTGACGTTATGGTCCCTATAGGTAGTTAGAACCTGACGTTATGGTCCCTATAGGTATGCAACTGGATAGGACCTGCTGTTATGGTCCCTGTTGGTATGTTACTGGATAGGATATGATGTTATGGTTCTTGTAGGTAATTAAGTGGATAGGACCTGCTATTATGGTCCCTGTACGTATGTAATCTGAGCAGACCTGCTTTATTTGCCCCTATAGGTATGCAGCTGGATGAAACTTGCTGTCATGTTGCCTGTAGGTATGTAGGCTTAGCGGTCTTGCTGTTATGGTACCTGTAGGTGTTTCAATGGACAGAACCTGTTGATAGAATCACGTAGGTACATGTATCTGACTGGATAAGACATTCTGGTATGTTCCCTGCTGTATATGACTGGTAAAGACCTGTTGTTATGCTCTCTGTACGTATGTTACTGGATCGGGTTGTCCCCATGGGTATGTGGCTGGATAGGACCTGATGGTATGGTCCCTGGAGGTATTTAACTGGATAGGACTTGCTGTTAATGTCCCTGTAAGTATGTTACCCGAGCGGTTTTCAGGTCCCTGTGGGTATGTTACTGCATAGACCCTGCTATTATGGCCCTTGCCATGATGTAAGCTGACCGGAAATGCTGTTATGGTCCCTGTAGGTATTAACATGTTTGGACCACCTGTTACGGTCCCTTTATTGCGTTACTGGATAGGACCTACGGTGATTGTCTCTGTAGGTATGTATCCTGGGCGGACCTGCTGTTATAATTCCTGTAGGTATGTTACTGGATAGGACTTGCTGTAATGGTTACTGTAGGTTTGTTAATTGATAGGACCTGCTGTTATAATCCCTGTACGTTTGTAACTGAATAGAACCTGCTGTTATTCTCCCTGTATGTAGGTTACCTGTTGCTACAGACCCTCTATAATGTTGCCTGTGCATACCTGCTTTTATGGTCCCTGTAGCAATGTAACTGGATTGGACCTGCTGTTATGTTCCCTGTAGGTATGTAACCGGGTTGGATCTGCTGTAATGATCCTTTCAGGTAGATAGGACCTGCCGTTATGGTCTATGTAGGTATGCTGCTGGATAGGACCTTCTGTTATGGTCCCTGTTGGTATGTAACTGGATAGGACCTGCTGTTATGGTCCTTGTAGGTATGTAACTGGCTAGAATCTGCTATTATTGTCTCTTTACGCATGGAACCTGAGCGGACCTGGTGCATTGGCCCCTGTAGGTATGTAACTGGATAGAACTTGCTATCATGTTCACTGTAGGTATTTAGCCTCAGCGGTTTTGCTTTTATGGTGCATGTATGTATGTTATTGAATAGGACCTGTTGTTATAGTCCCATAGCTATCTAACTGGACATTCTGATAGGTTCCCTGCTATATGTGACTGAAAAAAAACTGCTGTTATGCTCCCTGTACGTATGTAACTGGATAGGTCTTGCTGTTGTTGTGCACGTAGGTATCAAACTGGATAGGACCCACTGTTATGGTTCCTTCCTTTATGTTAGCTGAGCGGACCTGCTGTTACGCTCCCTGTACGCATGTCACCTGTTCGGAACACCTGTTATGGTCACTGTTGGTATGTAACTTGATAGGATCTTCTGTTATGGTCCCTGTAGGTAATTAGGTGGATAGAACCTGCTATAATGGTCCCTGTACGATGCAATGTGAGCGGACCTGCATTATTGGTCTCTGTAGGTGTGGATAGTACCTGTTGTTATAGTTCCGTAGGTACATGTATCTGGCCGGATAAGACATTCTGATATGTTCCCTGCTATATGTTACTGGACAAGACCTGCTGTTATGCTCCCTGTACGTATGTTACTGGATAGGGCTTGTTGTTGTTGTCCCCGTAGGTATGTAACTGGAAAGGACCTGCTGGTATGGTCCCTGTAGGTATTTAACTGGACAGGACTTGCTGTTAATGTCCCTGTAGGCATGTTACCTGAGCGGACCTGCTGTTCTGGTGCCCGTAGGTATGTAACAGGATAGGACCTGCTGTTATGGTACCTGAAATTATATAAGCTGAACAGACCCGCTCTTTCTGTCTCTGTAAGTAAGTAACCTGAGCGGATATGCTGTTATGGTCCCTGTAGGTATATAACCTGAGCGGACCAGCTGTTATTGTTGGTATTTAACTAGAGCGGACATGGTGTTTTGGCCCCTGTAGGTATGTACATGTAACTGAATAGGACTTGCTGTTATGGTGCAGAAATGTAACTGGATAGGACTTGCTGTTATGGTCCTGAAGGTATGTAATATGATAGGAATGCTGTTATTGTCCTTTTAGGTATGTAAGTCAATAGGACCTGCTGTAATTGTCGTTGTAGGTATGTTACAGTATAGGACCAGATGTTATTATCCCTGTAGGTATGTAACCTGAGCGGACATGCTGCTATGACCCCGGTAGATATTTAGCTGGGTAGGACCTGTGGATAATTAAAAAAGCTTATCGAACTTGCTGGTTTGGTCCCTGTATGTATGTTACCTGAGGGGACATGCTGTTATGGTACCTGTAGGTATGCAACCTGAGCGGATCTAAAGTTTTCAGGTCCCCGTGGGTACGTAACTGCATTATGGTCCCTGTCATTATGTAAGCTTTAGGTACTTTAGGTATGCAACCTAAGTGGATCTAAAGTTTTCAGGTCCCTGTGGGTAGGTAACTGCATAGACCCTGCTATAATGGTCCCTGCCATTATGTAAGCTGGCCGGACTTGCTGTTATGGTCCCTGTTGGTATGAACATCTTCGCACCGCCAAATACGGTCCCTTTAGGTACGTTACTGGATAGGACCTACGGTCATTGTGTCTCTAGGCGTGTATCCTGGGCGGACCTGCTGTTATGATCCCTGTAGGCATGTTACTGGATAGAACTTGCTGTAATGGTCGCTGTAGGTATGTAAATGGATAGGACATGCTGTTATGATCCCTGTACGTATGTAACTGAATAAAACCTGCCGTTTTATGTTAGGTATGTTACCTTAGCGGACCTGTTGTTACAGGCCCTCTAGTAATGTTACCTTTGCACACCTGCTGTTATGGTCTCTGTAGCAATGTAAGTGGATTGAACCTGCTGTTATGTTCCATGTAGGTATGTAACCTGGATTGATCTGCTGTTATGGTCCTTGTAGGTAGATAGGACCTGCCGTTATTGTCCCTGTAGGTATGTTACTGGTAGGACCTGCTGTTGTGGTCCCTGTTGGTATGTAACTGGATAGGATCTGCAATTATCGTCTCTGTACGTATGTAACCTGAGTGGACCTGCTGCATTGGCGCCTGTAGGAATGTAGCTGGATAGAACTTGCAATCATGTTCCCTGGAGGTATTTAGCCTAAGCGATTTTGCTTTTATGGTACCTGTAGGTATGCAATATGATAGGGCCAGTTGTTAAAGTCCCATAGCTATCTAACTGGACATTCTGATATAATCTCTCCTATATGTGGCTGAAAAACTGCTATCATGCTCCCTGTACGTATATAACTGGGTGGGTCTTGCTGTTGTTGTCCCCTCAGGTATTAAACTGGATAGGACCCACTGTTATGGTTCATTCCTTTATGTTAGCTGAGCGGACCCATGTTATGCTTGATATGGTACCTTAGCGGACCTGCTATTATGGTCCCTGTAGCAGTGTAACTATGCAAAGCCGTTTCAATATATTATAGACGTCATTGAAAATTCAATGTTGGACTTAAATCTCGTCTGCAACAAGGTCTATTGGAATCCGAATTTTATGGTGTCTTAGTATATAAATTCAGATTTCACCCAATTTCGTAACATCATTCTTCGATATAAAAAGAAAGGGTACAACATAAATGTTATACGGCAGACTGCATGCATAATAGTTAACCCAATCACGGTGGACAACTTTGCTTTCCTCTTTAACTGCACGCCGGTGGGTCAGGCCTAAGTTTCTATGACGTTTCCAGCGTAAAAGCTAACTGAGAATTAGAGAGTATCTAATTTTATGCAATGCTGGTTGGTGCCTGGTGCTCTGTCTCTTGTCTCTTGTTTGGTCCTTCGTCGTCTAACCGTTGGTCTTCTCTTTGCTCCAGCATTTCAGTGGTTTTTTGCTCACTGTTGTTTCATCTCTGTGGTTGTTTGATTTTTTATTCACGGAGAGTTTGCACGGATGAGTTAGGAGACCTTCATGCGGACACAACAAATTATTGTCTGAATCTTGACGGAAATAAGGGCGAGGATTGTGGCCATGTAAAATCGATTTAAGCCAACACCCCCCCCACCCCCCAATTGGAAATCGTTCCAATGACCGTTCCAATGCGGTTCTTCTGTCGCGGTTTATTTTTGTTATAGTTTGTATTTGAGTGTGTGTATCGCTTGTATTATTTTGTTCTGGATAGTCAATTGACCATTTTGTGGGAAAATGACTTGGCTTTCTGCTATTGATTTTGCTATAAGGGTCTAGTTGTTTCATGTTTGTGCTTCTTTCCCTTTGGCGTCTCTGGTTGACGCTGTGGGTTAATTGTATCGATTTCTGGTCATTGCCACTGTTATCGTCCCTCGATAGAAATTGCTAACATATGTAACAGGATAGAACTTGCTGTTATGGTCCCTGTAGGTAGATAACAAGATAGGACTTGCCGTTATGGTCCTTGTAGCTAGATAACCTGAGTGAATCAGCTGTTACTGTCCCCTCAGGTATGTAACTTGACCAAAAGTTATGGTCCTAGTAGGAAAGTTACATGAGTTGACATGTTGTTATGGCCCCTGTATGTAACTGGTCAGGACTTGTCGTAATGGTCCCTATAAGTATTAACCGGAGCCGACCTGCTGTTATGGTCCCTGTTTGGATGATGCAGGAAAGTACCGGCAGTTATGGTCCCTGTAGGTATGTAAATGGATAGGTCCAGCGGTAACGGTTCCTGTAGATATGTAACATGTTCAGATCGCCTGTTATGATCCCTTTAGGTATGCAGGGATAATAGTAGTAGGTCATATCAAGTCACATACGAACAGGGAACATAACAGCAGGTCTTATCAAGTTACATAACCACAGTGTCCATTAGAGAAAGTCCAATCCAATCACATACCTACAGGGACCCTAATAGCGGGTCCGTCCAGGTTACATACCTACAGGAACATAACGGCAGGTACTATCCAGTAACATACCTGCAGGGAACAAAACAGCAAGTCCTAGCCAGTTTTATACCTACAGGGGCTACATCATAAGGTCCGCTCAGGTTACATACCTACAGGGACCATAAAAGCATGCCCGCTCATGTTACATACCTAAAGGGACCACAACAGCAGGTCTGCTGAGCCAAACATCATTACATGGACCGTAACAGCAGGTCCTATATAGTCACATATATACAGGGACCATAAAAGCAGGTACGCTAATGTAACGTCCCTACAGAGTCTATACCAGCATGTCCGCTCAGATTACAAACCTACAAGTACCAAAACGGCAGGTACGCTCATGTTATATACCTACAGCAACAATAACAGGAAAAATAGAAGTGGAGGCATTGATCAGGAATAGTTACAATAAACCCACAGCTCCCATCAGAGACACCAAAGGGAAAGAAACACAAACATGAAACAACAGACCTAATGGAAACATCAATAGCGGAAAGCCGAAAGGACAGTTACTTTCCCACAAAATGGCCAATAGGCTATCCAAAATAAAATAATATAAACGACACAAACACTCAAAGACAAACAATAACAAAAACAAACCGCGACAGAAGAACAGCCTTGGAACTGTCAGCGGAAACGAATTCCACTGGGGAGTGGGGTGGGGGGGGGGGAGGGCTTAAATCGATTTTACGTGGCCACAATCCTCGCCCTTACTTCCGTTGCGATTTAGACAAATAATTTGTTCAGTCTGCATGAAGGCCTCCTTACTCATCAGTGCAACATCTCCGTGAACACAAATAATCAAACAACCACAGAGATGAAACAACGGTGAGGACTCGACAAGAAACCACTGAAATGCCGGAGCAAAAGAAAACCAACAGTTAGACTCTGATGCGCCCGACCAAAGATAGAGCATCAGGCACCAACAAACATTATCTTGAATTAGATCTCTCTAAGTAAGGATATACACTGCTGTTATGTTCCCTGTACGTATGTGACTGGATACGACCTGCTGTTATTGTAACCCTAGCGGACCTGCTGTTACAGTTTCTCTGGTAATGGTACCTAAGCGGACCTGCTGTTATGGTCCCTGTAGCAGTGTAACTGGATCGGACCTGCTGTTATCGTCCCTGTAGGTATGTAACGGGATAGGAATTGCTGTCATTTGTAACAGGATAGAACTTGCTGTTATGGTCCCTGTAGCTATATAACACAAAAAGACTTGCTGTTATGGTCCTTGTAGGTAGATAACCAGAGTGAACCAGCTGTTACTGTCCCCTCATGTTTGTAACCGGACCTGCTGTTATGACTCATGTAGGTATGTTACTGGTCAGGACTTGCCACTAAGGTCCCTGTAAGTATGTAACCGGAGCCGACCTGCTGTTATTGTCCCTGTTTGAATGATACAGGAAATTACCGGCTGTTATGGTCCCTGTAGGTATGTAAATGGATAGGACCTGCTGCAGTGGTCCCTGTAGATGTAACCTGTTCAGATCACATGTTATGGTCCCTTTATGTATGTTACTGGATAGTACTTACTGTTATTGTCCCTGTAGGTATGTAGCCTGCTTTTGTGGTCTATGTAGGTATGTAACTGGATAGGACCTGTTACCCGCAGGTTTGTAACCTGGGCGGACATGCTGTTAAGGTCCGGCTGGGTATGTTACCTGAACGGACCTGCTGTTATTGTCCCTGTAGTTATGTAACTTGATAGGACCAGCTGTTATTGTTCCTTTCATTATGAAAGCTGAGCGGACCTGCTGTGATGCTCCCTGTAGGTATGTAACCTGTTCGGACCGCCTGTTTGGCCCCTTTAGGAATGTTACGGGATAGGACCTACTGTAATTGTTCTTTTAGGTATGTAACCTGGGCGAACCTGTTGTTGTGGTCCCTGTAGGAAGACTGGCTGTCATTGCCGCTGTATGTATGTAACATAAGCAGACCTTCTGTTTTGGTCCCTGTAATCTGAACCGAAATGCTGTTATAGTCCCTGCAGAGACGTAACATTAGCGTACCTGCTATTATGTTCCCTATCCGTATGTAACTGGATAGGGCCTGCTGTTATGGTCCCGGTAATGATTTCAGTCCAGTGGACCTGCTGTTTTGATGCCCCAGTAGGTATGTAATCTTTGCGGTCAAGCTGTTATGGTCCCTATAGGTACGTAACACTCACGGACCTGCTATTATGGTCCCTGAAGGTATTTAATCTGAGCGGACCTGGGGTATGGTTCCTGTAAGCATGTAACTGGATAGGACTTGTTGTTATGTTCTCAGCCTATTGGCAGTTCTGTGGGAAAGTAACTGTCCTTTGGCTTTCTGCTGTTGATGTATCCATTGGGGTCTGTTGTTTCATGTTTGTGTTTCTTTCCCTTTGGTGTCTCTGATGGGAGCTGTGGGTTAATTGTATCGATTCCTGATCATTGCCTCCACTTCTATGTTGTATGCATGTTTCTGAATATAACGCTGTTATGTTCCTGTAGGTATATAACTGGATAGGTTGGTTGGTTGGTTGATTTGAGGTTTAACGTCCCCGTCAACACTGTAAAGGTCATTTTGGAGACGTTGCTTCCAATTTTGTGGGACTTTTACTCGACATTGAGATGGTATGACATCTCAAGCCCTGTCGCCAAATGAAACCAATAGGGTTTACTAGCATGGACGGTCCGCCCCGCACCGCGGTTCCTGGACAGGCTTAGATCATCTAAGCGGTTTACCAGTACTGGTGTGCGGGCCGGATTCAGCTCTGCGTGGAAGCATCATGCAGCCCATATATTTCTTCAAGCCCCTATGGGTGGGGGCCGTTGTAACTGGATAGGACTTGCTGTTATTCTCCCTGCAGGTATGCAACTGGATAGAACTTTCTGTTTTGTTCCCTGTAGGTATGAAACAGCACAGGACTTGCTGTTATGTTCTATGTGTGAAAGTAACTGGAAACTGTTATGTTCCTGTAGGTAGGTACTTGATAGGACTTGCTGTTATTGTCCCGGAAGATATGTGAGTGAATAGGACCTGTTGTTAAGGTCCCTGTAGGTATGTAACTGAATAGGAACGGCTGTTATGGGCCCTGTAGGACCTGCTGTTATTCTCCCTGTAGGTATGTAACCTTAGCAGACCGACTGTAACAGTCCCCGTAGGAAGGTTACCTTAGCGGACGTGCTGCTATGGTCCCTGTAGTAGTGTAACTGGATAGGACCTGCTGTTATCGTCCCTGTAGGTACGAAATTAGATTGGACTGCTCTTATTGTCGGTCCCTGAATAACTGGATAAGAGTTGCTGTTGTGGTATCTGAAGTATGTAACTGGATAGGAATTGCTGTTATGGTCCCTGTCGAAAGTAAACCGGAGCGGACATGTTGTTACGGTTCCTGTAGGTATGTTACTGGATGAGACCTACTGTAATCCTCGCTGTTACCTGAGCGAACCTGCTGTTACAGTCCCTGTAGGGATATTTCTTAGGGGACCTGCTGTTGCGGTCCCGGAACTGTTGTTGCGGTCCCTGTAGCTATGTAACTGGATAAGACCTGCTGTTATGGCCCATGTAATAATGTAAGCTCAGCGGACCTGCTGTTGTTTTCTGTGTAGATATGTAACCGGAGCGGACCTGCTGTTAAGGTCCCTGAAGGTATTTAACATGAGCGGACCTTGGGTATTCTACCTGTAGTCATGTAACTGGATAGGACTTGCTGTTATGTTCCCTGTATGTTGGTAACTGGATAGGACTTGCTGTTAAGTTCCTGTAAGTATGTAATTGGGGAGGACTTGCTGTTATTGTCCCTGCAGGTATGTATCTGGATAGAACTTGCTGTTATTGTCCCTGTAGGAACGTAAGTGAATAGGACCAGCTGTTAAGGTCCCTGTAGGTATGTAACTGAATAGGACCGGCTGTTATGGTCCCTGTAGGTATGTAATCTTTGCAGACCCGCTTTGATCCCTAAACGAATGTAACTGGATGGGACTTGCTGTTATTCGCCCTGTTGGTATGTAGCCTAAGCGTACCGGCTGTTACAGTGCCTGTAGGAATGTAGCCTTAGCGGGCCTGCTGTTATGGTCCCTGTAGCAGTGTACCTGGATAGGAACTTTTGTTATAGTCCCTGTAGGTATGAAACCGGATTGGACCTGCTCGTATGGTCCCGGTCGCTATTTAACTGGATGGTAATTGCTGTTATGACATCTGTAGTATGTAACTGGATAGGCTGCTAAGGTCCCAGTGGTTATGTTACAGGAAAGGACTTGCTGTTATGTTCCCTGTAGGTAGGAAACCTGAGAGGACCTGCTGTTACGCTTCCTGTAGGTATATGACTGGATAGGACCTACAGTTATCCTCGCTTTAGATATGTAACCTGAGCGAACCTGCTGTTACTGTCCTGGCAGTGATACTCCTTAGAGGACCTGCTGTAACGGTCCCTGTAGGTATGTCACTTGATAGGACTTGCTGTTCTAGTACCCGTGACAGGATAGGAATTGCTGCTATGGTCCCTGTAGGTGTGTAACAGGATATGATTTGTTGTAATGGTCCCTGTAGGAAGGACACCTGAGAGGACCTGCTGTTACTGTCTCTGTAGGTATTATCTTGATAGGACCTACTGTTATCCTCGCTGTAGATATGTAACCTGAGCGAACCTGCTGTTACAGTCCCTGTAGGGATATGTCTTAGAGGGCTTGCTGGTGTGGTACTTGTAGGATTTTCCTGGATAGAACTTGCTGTTATTTTCCCGTTTGATATGTAAATTGATAGGACCTGCTTTTATGGTACCTGTAGGTATTTTACTGTATAGGACTTGCTGTTATTTTCCCTGTAGGTATTTACCTGAGCGGACCTGCAGTTATGGTCCCTGTAGGTATGTAACTTGATATAACCTGCTGTTATGGTTCCTGTGGTTATATAGCTGAGCGGACCTGCACCTTTTATCCCTGTAGGTATGGAACCTGACGGACATTCTGTTATTGTCGCTGAATGTATGTAACCAGGCCGGACCTCCCGTTTTTGGTCCCTGTAGGTGTGTAACTTGATTGGACCTGCTGTTATAGTCCCTGTAGGTATGTAAATGGATTGGACTTGCTGTTATTGTCCCCATGGGTATAGGACCTGCTGGTTGGTTCCTGTAAGTAAATACTTGATTGCACATGCTGGTATGGTCCCGGTATGTATGTAACCTCAGGGGACATGTAGTCTTAGTCCCTGTAGTTATGGATAGGAATTGCTGTTATTGTAACTGTAATTATGTACGTGTTTTTGTCCCATTAGGTATGTAACCTGAGCGGATATGCTGTTATGATCCCTGTATTTATATAACCCGAGCGGAACTGCGTTTATGGTCCATGCAGGTATTTAACCAGAGCGGACGTTGTGTTATGGCCCCTCTATGTTTGAAACTGGATAGGACTTGCTGTTGTGGTGCAGGTATTGAAATGAATAGGACTTGCTGTTGTCGTCCCTGAAGGTACGTAACAGGATAGGACTTGTTGTTATTGTCCCTGTAGGCATGTTAGCTGAGCGGACCGTCTGTTTTGATCTCCGTAGGTTGCAAACTGGATAGGACCTGGTGTTAAGTATATTCTGAGCGGACTTGTTGGTTTGGTCCCTGTAGATATGTATCCTAAGCGGACGTTGTGTTATGGCCTCTGTAGGTTTGAAACTGGATAAGACTTGCTGTTGTGGTGCAGGTATTGAACTGAATAGGATCTGCTGTTGTGGTACCTGAAGGTACGTAACAGGATAGGACTTGCAGTTTTTGTCATTTTAGACATTTAGGTTAATAGGACCTGCTTGCTGATATGGTCCCTCTAGGTATCTTACTGAATAGGACAGGCTGTTATGGTCATTGTAGGCATGTTACCTGAGCGTCCGTCTGTTTTGATCCCCGTAGGTTTTAAACTGGATAGGGCCTGCTGTTAAGTATATTCTGAGCGGACTTGCTGGTTTGGTCCCTGGAGATATGCTGTTATGATCCCTGTAGGTATGTAACCTGAGTAGATCTGCTATTATGGTCCCTCTAGGTATATAACTGGATAGGCCCTGCTATTATGGTTCATGTCATTATGTAAGATGACCGGACCTGCCCTGCTGATATGGTCCTGTAGGTATGTAACATGTTCGGACCGTCTGTAACGGTTCCTTTAGGTATGTTACTGGATAGGATCTGCTGTATGTATATTACCTAGGCAGACCGACTGGTATGGTCCCTGTATTATGTAACTAAATAGGACTTGCTGAAATGATCCCTGTAGGTATGTTTCTGGAGACCACCTGCTGTTGTGGCCCCTGTGCGTATGTAACTGGTGTTTTGCTCCCTGCTTGTATTTAAGCCTATCGGAACTGCTATTACAGTTTTTCTAGTAATGTTACCTAATCGGACCTGCTGCTGTGGTCCCTGTGGCAGTGTAGCTGGATCGGATATGCTGTTATCGTCCCTGTAGTTATAGAAGTGGATTGGACCTGCTGTTATGTTCCCTGTAGGTTTGTATCTGGATAGGTCTTGCTGTTATGGTAACTGTAAGTATATAACGGGATAGGAATTGCTGTTATATGTTAGAGGATAGAACTTGATGTTATGGTCCCTGTAGTTTAATAATACAATAGGACTTGAAGTTATGGGCCATGTAAGTAGATCACCTGAGCAAACCTGTTGTTACTGTCCCTGCAGGTATGTAACTGGGCCAAATGTTATGCTCCCTGTTAGTATGTAACCTGAATGGACCTGGAGTATGGTCCCTGTATAATTGTAGCGGCATAGGCCTGGCTGGCATGGTGTCTGTAGGTATTTTACTGGATAGGACATGCTATAATGGTCCCTGTAGGTATGTCACCTATTCGTACAGCTTGTTATGGTCCCTTTAGGTATTTTGCTGGATAGGACCTGCTGTAATTGTTCCTGTAGGCATGTATCGTGAGTGGACCTGCTGTTATGGTTCTTATAGGTATGTAGCTGGATAGGACTTGCTGTAATTGTCATTGTAGATATGAAACATGATAGGAACTGCTGTTATGGTCCCTGTAGATATGTAACTGGACAGGACCTGCTGTTATAGTCCCTGTTTTTTAAACCTGAGCGGACCTGTGGGTCTGTAACGAGATAGCACTTGCTGTCATAGTCGCTGGAGGTATGTAGCCTGAGCTGGCCAGCTGTTGTGGTCCATGTAGGTATGCTACTGGATAGGACCTTTTGTTATGGTCCCTGTAATTATGTGAGCCAAGTGGACCTGCAGATTTGGTCCCAGCAGTAATGTAACCTGAGCGAACATGCTGTTATGGTTCGGGTAGGTATGTTTCCTGAGCGGAACTGTTCCCTATAGGTATGTTACTTGATAGGACCCGATGTCATGGTTCCTTTCATTATGTAACCTGTTCGGACCGCCTGGTATGGCCTCTTTAGGAATCCGACTGTACAAGTTTGGTTTAGTTTGATTTGAGGTTTAACATCCCCGTCAATACTGTATAGACCATTTTGGAGACGTTGCTTAGAATTTTGTGGGACTTTGACCCGACATTGAGAAGAAATGACATCTCAAGCCCTGTCGCCCAATGAAACCAATAGGGTTTATAAGCATGGACGGTCCGACTCAAATCGCTTTGCCTGGGCAGGCGTAGATCCTCTAAGCGGTTTACCAGTACTCGTGCTTGGTCGGTTTCAGCTCTGCGAGGAAGCACTATGCAACCAATCTATTTCTTCAAGCCTCAATGGGCGAGGGGCGCGTGACTGTACTGGACTTGCTCTAATTGAAACTGAAGGTATGTATCCTGGGCGGACCTGTTGTTATGGTTTCTGTAAGTAGACTTGCTGTCATTGTTGCTGCAGGTATATAACATGAGCGGACCTGATGTTATGTAGGTATGGAAACTGAGCGGACATGCTGTTATTGTCCGTAGGGATGTTACATTAACACACCTGCTGTTATGGTCCCTGTAGATATGAAACTGGAAAGGATCTGCTGTTATGGTCCCTGTAATGATGTAAGCTCAGCGGATCTGCTGTTGTCCCTGTGAGTATGTTACCTGAGTGGACATGCTGTCATGGTCCCTAAAGGTATGTAACCTAAGCGGACCAGCTGTTATGGTCAATGTAGGCATGTTACCTGAGCGGACATGGGTTATAGTCCCTGCAGGTGTGTTTTCAGATAGGACTTGCTGTTATTTTTTCCTGTATGTATATAACTTGATAGGGCTTGATGATATGTCCCTGCAGGTTTATAACTGGATAGGACTTGCTGTTATGTTCCCTGTAGGTATGAAGCAGGATAGAACTTGCTGTTATTCTCCTTGTAGGTATGTAAGTGGAAAGGACCTGCTGTTATGGTCCCTATAGGTATGTAATTGAATATGACCGACAGTTATGAACCCTGTAGGTATATAACCTGAGCGAACCTGAATTTATTGTCCCTGTTTGTATGTAACTGGACAGGACCTGCTGTTATTCTCCCTGTAGGTATGTAACCTGAGCGGGGCGGTTGTTACTGTCCCTATAGGAATGTTACCTTAGCGGACTTGCTGTTATAGTCCCTGTAGCAGTGTAACAGGATAGTATCTGCTGTTATCGTCCCTGTAGGTAGGCATCTGGATTGGACCTGCTCGTATGGTCCCATTAGCTATTTCACTGGATCGGATTTGCTGTTATTGTATCCGAAGTTATATAACTGGATAGGAACTGCTGTTATGGTCTATGTAGGTAGGAACTCTGAGCGGACTTGTTGGAACCTGTTGTTACGGTCCCTGTAGATATGTTATTGGATATTACTGTTATTCTCCTTGTAGATATGTAAACTGAGCGGACCGCCTGTTATGGTTTCTTTAGGAATGTTACTGGATAGTCCTGCTATAATTGTCCCTGTATGACTCCGTAGCGGACCTGCTGTTATGGTCCCTGTAGGCATTTAACATGAGCGGACTCGGGATATCGTCCCTGTAGGTATGTTATTAGACAGGACTTGCTGTTATGTTTCATATAGATTATAACTGGATAGGACTTGTTGTTATGTCCCTGCATGTATGTAACTACTGGATAGGACTTGCTGTCATGTTCCCTGTAGGTATGAAACAGGGTAGGACTTGCTGTTATTGTCTGAAATGTAATTGGATAGTACTGTTATTCTCTTTGTAGATATGTAATCTGAGCGAACCGCCTGTTATGCTCCCTTTACGAATGTTACTGGATAGGACCTGCTGTAATTGTCCCCGAATGTATTTAACCTGAGTGCTTGGATATGGTCCCTGTTATAAGATAGGACTTGGTGTTATGTTCTATGTAGTTATATAACTGGATATGAGTTGATGGTATGTCCCTGTCGGTATGTAACGGGATAGGACCTGCTGTTATGGTTCCTGTATGTATATAACTGGATAGGAACTGCTGATTTGGGCCCTGTACATATTTAACCTGAGCGGCCCTGCTGTTATGGTCCTTGTAGGTACGTAACTGGAAAGTACATGCTGTCATGGTCCCTGTAGGTATGTTGTTGGATAGGACTTGCTGTTGTTGTCCCTGTAGGTATGTAACTGGATATGACCTGTTGTTATGGTCCCTGTAGGTATTTTACTGAATAGGACTTGCTTTTATGGTCCCTGTAGGTGTGACCTGGGCGGACCTGCTGTAATGGGACCCTTATGTATGTAACTGGATAAGACCTCCTGTTATTGTCCCTGTAATAATATAAGCTGAGCGGACCTGTCAAATTTTGTTCCTGTATGTATGTAACCGGAGCGGACATGGTGTAAAGATCACTGTATGTATGTAACCTGAGTAGACCTGCCGTTAGGGTCCAGGTGTGTAACTGAATTGAACCTGCTGTTACAGTCCCTGTAGGTTTGAAACTGGATAAGACCTGCTTTTATAGTCCCTGTAGGTATGTTACTGATAATGACTTGTTGTTATTGTTCCCTTTGCTGTTATCGTCCTGTAGGTATGTAACCCGAGAGGATCTGCTGTTATGATCCCTGTAGGTATTTAACTGGATAGGACCTGCTGTTAATTATATAAGCTGGGCGGACTTGCTAGTTTGGTACCTGTAGGTATGAAACCTGAACGGCAATGCTGTTATGGCCCCTGTAGAATGTCACCTGGGCGTATCTGCTGTTAAGGTCTCTTGAGGAATGAAATTGGATCGGACCCACTGCTATTGCCCGTGTTAACTTAGCGGACTGTGTTATGGTCCCTGTACGGAGGTAACTCGAGAGGACCTTCTGTTATGCTCCCTGTTTTTATATAACCTGAGCCGACAAGCTGTTAGAGACCCTGTAGAAATGTTACCTTAGCGGGCCTGCTATTATGGTCCCTGAAGCAGGGTAACTGGATAGGACCTTTTGTTATTCTTCCTCTAGGTATGTTACGGGATTGGACCTGCTTTTATGGTCCCTGTAAGTGTGTAACTGGATAGGAATTGCTGTCATTGTCCCTGTAGGTATGTAACAGAATAGAACTTGCTGTTATGGTTCCTGTAAGTATGTAACTGGATAAGAATTGCTGTTATTTTCCCTGTATATATCTAATTCGATATGACCTACTGTTATTCTCCTTCCATATATGTAACTTGAGCGGACCTGCTGTCAAAGTCCCTGTAGGGATGTTACCTCAGTGAACCTGCTGTTATTGTCCCTGTAGGAATGCAACCTGAGTGGACCTGCTGTTATGGCCCATGTATGTATGTAACTTGATAGGACTTGGCTGCTACGGTCCCTGTGCGTATGTAACCTGGGAGGTCATGCTGTTATAGCCCCTGTATGTATGTAGCTGGAGAGGACCGGCTGTTATGTGCCCTGTAGGTATATGTTAATGGATAGGACCTGTTATAATTGTCACTGTAGGTATGTAACCTTGGCGGACCTGTAGTTATGGTTCCTGTAGGTAATAACTGGATAGGACTTACTGTAATGGTCCCTGTACGAATGTAACTGGGTAGAACCTGCTGTTATGGTTCCTGTAGGCATTTAACTGAATAGGATTTGCTGTTATGGTCCCTATTGGTATGTAACTTGAGCAGATCTGCTGTTTAGATCCCTTCAAGTATGTAACTGGACTGGGCCTGCTGTTATTGTAATTGTAAAAGCTAAGGGGACTTGATGCTTAGATCTGTGTTGGTATGTAACCAAAGCGGATATGCTGTTATGGTCCCTGTAGGTTTATAACTTGAGCGGACCTGCTGTTAAGTTCGCTGTAGGTATGTAACTGGATATGTCCTGCTGTTATGGTCCCTGTCATTGTGTTAGCTGAGCTGACCTTCTGTAATTGTCCCGGTAGGAAGATAAATTGTTCGGACCGCCTGTTCTGGTCCTTTAGGAATATTACTAGATAGGACCTGTTATAATTGTCCCTTTAGGTATGTAACCTGGACGGACGTGCTGTTATAGTCCTTGTTTGTAGAATAGCTGTTATTGTCCCTGCATGTACATGAGCGGACCTGCTGTTATAGTCCCTGTAGGGACGTTACCTTAATGTTTTTGTGGCGTTGTGTTCAGCGTCGGATGACTCAGCGCGTTTCACTGTCGAATCCTCATCCTTGTGTCAACTTGGCTTTACCTGTGATTTCTTTGTTTACATAGTTGATTCACTGATGAGATAGAAAACCTTCAGGCGAACCAAACAAATACTTTGTTGAACCACAGTAAAAGTGAGGGTGAGGGCTGGGATCCCGTAAAGTTAACTTAAACCCACAAGTAATTTTACTGACCGTTCCAATATGTTCTGTAGGTTTATCCAGTGGAAGCAAGGAATACACCACAGAACTGGAAAATATGAAGTGTACATGTACACCCCTTATTCCTCTTCGATCCATGACACTGCCACGTAGTCAGTCAAATGCTGCAGTAGTTCTGACAATCCTGGCATTGACTTCATCATCAATGTGCAGAGCTCTTGACATTGTGCTCCCGAGGTTGGTGAACTTGTCTACCATTGCAATATTTGACCCTCACTGTGATGGTGGGCTCTTTGTAAGGTTTGCCAGGTGCTGGCTGACAGACTGCTTCAGTTTTTGAGCTCACCAGAGCTGAAGGCTCCGGGGGAGCTTATAGGATAGGCAGTTGTCCGTCGTCGTCTGCGTCTGCGTCTGCGTCTGTGTCTGTGTCTGCGTCTGCGTCTGCGTCTGCGTCTGCGTCAACACTTTCAAACGACATCTCCTCTGAAGCCACTGGGCCGATTGGGCCCAAATTTTATCTGTAGCATCCTTGGGCTGGGGGATTGAAAGTTTGTGTTTTTATGAAAATCGGCTCATCAGTTTGGTTGCTATGGCAACTTGTAGTTTCCATAGACTTATAATGGGGAAAATAGAAAAATGGCATTTACTGCCAAGCCTCTGCAGATATTTTGACAAAACTTTCATAGAAATGTTCCATAGGTAATCTACTATCTGCCGTATGATTTTAGGCCTTCTGTTCATTTTTATTGGTTGCCCTGGAAACCAAAATGCAAAAAATAGAAAAAAAAATACTTAAAAAATCATCTCCTCAGAAACCATATACTCTAGGAGGCTGAGACTTTATGAAAATATTCACCATATTTGCCTTTACAGGTTTTGTGTTTTTTTTCTATCAAATTTGGCCTTTTAGTTTTGTTGCTATGGCAACTTAGAGTTTCCATTGACTTATAATGGGGAAAACTGAAAAATGGCATTTACTGCCAAGTCGTTGCAGATATTTTGACTAAACTTACATAGACATGTTCCTTGAGTAAACTTCTCTCAGCCATATGCTTTTATGTCAACCTGGGGGTCCCCTAGGTTGTGCCGGGGCCATGCCCCACCCCCTCCACTTCATAAAATGCCTTATATCTCAGAAACCTTACAGATCCCAACCCCTAAACCATATATATTCTTGTTCCTTATGATAAGATGCATTAAGTGACACCAACCTGGGGGTCCCCCGGGATGTGCCGGGGACATGCCCTGCCCCCTCTACTTCATAAAATGCCATTTATCTCAGAAACCACTCAGATCCCCACCCCTAAACTATATATATTTTTGTTCCTTATGCTCAGATGCATTAAGTGACACAAACCTGGGGGTCCCCCGGGATGTGCCGGGGACATGCCCCACCCCCTCCACTTCATAAAATGCCATTTATCTCAGAAACCATTGAGATCCCCACCCCTAAACCATATATACTTTTGTTCCTTATGATAAGATGGACTCAGTGACACCAACCTGGGGGTCCCCCGGGATGTGCCGGGGCCATGCCCCACCCCCTCCACTTCATAAAAGGCCCAATATCCCAGTAACCTTACAGATTCCCACCCCTAAACCATATATATTCTCGTTCCTTATGATAAGTCGCATTCAGTGACACCAACTTGGGGGTCCCCCAGGATGTGCGGGGGCCATGCCCAACTCCCTCCACTTCATAAAAGGCTAAATATTCCAGAAACCTTACAGATCCCCACCCCAAAACCATATATATTCTTGTTCCTTATGCTAAGACACATTCAGTGACACCAACCTAGGGGTCACCCAGGGTGTGCCCAGGCCACATTCCACCCCTCGACTTCACAAAAGACCATATATCTGAGAAACTGTTCAGAGCCCACCCCTAAACCATATATATTCTTTAGAACCTGACGTTATGGTCCCTATAGGTAGTTAGAACCTGACGTTATGGTCCCTATAGGTATGCAACTGGATAGGACCTGCTGTTATGGTCCCTGTTGGTATGTTACTGGATAGGATATGATGTTATGGTTCTTGTAGGTAATTAAGTGGATAGGACCTGCTATTATGGTCCCTGTACGTATGTAATCTGAGCAGACCTGCTTTATTTGCCCCTATAGGTATGCAGCTGAATGAAACTTGCTGTCATGTTGCCTGTGGCTTTTCTGGGATCTGCCATGCCCGAATCCCTCCATTGCTTAAAAGGCCTTACGTCTCAGGAACCATACATATCCCCACTGCTAAACCATATATGTCTCTGTCCCTTTTTATAAGACACATTTATTGACACCAATCAGGGCTCCTTTGGGCAGTGCCCACCTGAGCTCTGGTTTATGAAATTTGGCTCTTTGGTTTGTTTGCTATGACAAGTTAAGAGTTTCCATTGACTTATAATGGGGAAAATTGAAAAATGACATTAATACCTCTCAAGATATTTTGTCAAACTTTCATAGAAATGTCCCTTAAATAATGTTCTTTTAGGCCTATTGCCACAGATGGGAAATTGTCAATTGTCATCTGTTGTCTTCAAGCGACATCAGACCTCTGAAGCCAGTAGTCTGATTGGGTCGAAATTTTATCTGTAGCAGCCTTGGGAGCAGGGTTAATTAAAATACATTGCTGCCAGTGGACAGTGGCCTCCTGAGCTCTGGTGAGCATAGTGGCCCATGGGCCTCTTGTATTATTGTGAGATCATAGTTGTCACAGGAGTCGGATACTTGATCTATACATTTTTTCATCTTCTCTTCTGTTGGAGCACCTTTTGCTATTTTATCAGCAAAGAGGAACTCATCTAGCACCTCTGTCTGCACCTTGGTTTTGGCTTGCAACCACCATCTGAGATTGAAAAGCTTCCCATCAAAGCGATACCTAATAGGTATGTCATTGTCAACATCCTGGAAAGCATCTCTGTGCATGGCAGAAAACATCATGCTGAACAGTGTTGGGGCTAAGACCCAGCATTGCTGGACTCCGTTTGTCACAGGTAATGGATCCGAAAAAAAAATCGCCAGCATTTTGGATCCGTGCAAGCAACCCATTGTTGAACCGTCTCACCATTGCTATGAACTTGGTTGGACATCTCAACCTCACCATGATCTTCCAAAGGCGCTCACGTATGACTGTGTCAAATGCTTTGGTGAGGTCATGCATAGGTCCATGTTCTGTTCTTGGCAATTCTGTTGCAGCTGCCTTGCTGTGAAAATCATGTCAATTGTTCCTCTGTCCTTCCTAAACCCAAATTGGCTTTCTGTTAGAAGCACTGAATGTTCAAGGTGTTCATTCACTCGGTTAAGTAGGACTCTCACAAGGCCTTTCCCAGTAATTGACAATAAAGAGATGCCACAGTGATTGTCACAGATCTGAGGGTTCCTTCTCCGTTTGAATAGGTGGATAATTGATACATCATTGAGTTCTTGAGGGATGGTTTCTTTTCTCCACAAAGTGTGAAATAACTATACAAACTTCTTTGCAACTGGAGTGCTTCCTGCTTTGTAAATCTCAGCAGGTATTGCATCTGGTCCTGGGGCCTTGCAAGATGGCAGACGTTTTATTGCTTTCACTGTTTCCGTAACGGTATGGAACTTGTCAAGCAGCATATTACATTCAACCTGTGGTAGTCTGTTGATAGCCTCATCAATGATAGAGGATAGCCGATTAAGAACACTATCAAAGTGTTCAGCCCATTTTTTCAAGACGGCGTCTTTGTCAGTCGTAAGACTAGTTACATCTGCACTGAGGAGAGGAGTGGATCCTGAGCTCAGGGGACCATAAACTGTTTTAGTACATCAAAGAACTTCTTCATATCCTTTCTGTGTGCAAAGGACTAGGTTTCATCAGCCCCGTTGTTTAGAAAGCAGTCTGTCTGTTCCAAAGCGGTTCTTCTATCGTGGTTTATTTTTGTTATGGCTTGTCTTTGATTGTATGTATCGCTTATATTATTTTGCTTTGGAAAGCCAATTGGCCATTCTGTGGGAAATTAACTGTCCTTTTGGTTTTCCGCTGGTGATGTTTCCGTTGGGGAATGGTTGTTTCGTGTTTGTGTTTCTTTCCCTTGGTGTCTCTGATGGGAGCTGTGGGTTAATTGGATCGATTCCTGGTCATTGCCTTCACTTCTATTTTGCATGTCTCTGAGTCTTCATTGGATTGGCTTGCATATATCCTGTATGTATGTGACTGGATGGCTGTTATAGTCCCTATACGCATGTAACATGAGCGGACCTGCTGTTTTGGGCCCTATGAGTTTGTAACTCAATATAACTTACTGTCATGGTCATTGTCGGTATGAAGCCTGAGCGGTCCTGCTGTTATGGTCCCTGTAGATATGTAACTCGATACAAACCCGAGGTAGGAATGTAGCTCGATACAAACTAAGAGGACGCTGTAAGAATGTAAACTTAGGGGACCTGCTGTTATGGTTGCTGTATAAAGGTCAATTAAGCTGATCTGCTGTTATGTTCACCCCAATTTTTTCAAGATGGCGTCTTTGTCAGTCGTAAGACTAGCTACATCTGCACATATGAACATATGTTAAAAATGAGTGACCCCGTTGTTGTTGTCCGGATAGATATACAGACTCGATTGAGTTGTTGTTTTAGTCCCCATAACTATTGCTGTTGAGGTTCATGTAGGTAGGTATGTAAACTAAGCGGACCTTGCAGGAATGTTTTCTCAGCGGGTCAGATATTATGATCTTCATAGGCATGTTAACTACGTAGGTTTGCTGTCATGGTCACGGTAGGTGTATACACTAAGCAGTAATACTATGTTTTGCCAAAATTCATGTGCACCTGGCTATTTGAAGCCATTGTCAAATGGGCCAAAAGCTGTGCTCAAACGACAAGAACCATGCGCAAATCGCGTGATGTTTGAACATGTATTTTGAGCTTTTGATATCACCAGACGGGCCATGTGTTGTTTACGTAACTTTATCGCCCTGAACGTAGTGGTTTAGCGCTCTATGATGATGTCAGTTGGTTAAAGCGCAACATCGTCATTGAAAACAACATTCTGAACTAGCCGCCATATTAGTATACCGGTCGCATTTGAAGAATTTATATGGAATTTTGGGGCGTTTTTGTCCCCATTTGGCGCCTGGTGTCGTACGTTATGCAAGAACAACAATAATCAGTGGTTATTTCATAGCATTAATATTTGCCGGATCCCTCGTAAGATATTTGAACATTCGACCTGGCGGCCTCAAAGAGCTTCCTCCGGACCCGGCAAATGTAAAAGAGCAAGTAGAAAGAAATTTAAGAAAATTTTAGTATGAAGCACGGTGAAAGCATATGCAGAGAGGGTCGTTTTATTGAAAACCGCATGAAAGATTCCCATTCGCTCTTAAGTGATGCTGATTTATATATGATACAGACCTTTTTTCCTCTAAGAGTAACACCCCTTGAATTGTCTTTGATTTTAACCCCCAATGCAATATTCTGTGATGTCTTAGTGGCTTTAAACTTTTTTAAAATAATTCTAAACTAATACATTAGGGTCCCTGTAGGTAAGCAATTGGTTGGACTTGCTGTTATGGTCATATAGGTATGTAACTGGGTATGACTTGAGCGGACCTGTTATGGTCCCTGTGCGTACATATCTGAATAGGACCTGCTGTTATTCTCTCTGTAGGTATCTAAGCTAAGACGACCGGCTGTTACAGTCCCTGTATAAATGTTACATTAGCGGAGCTGTTGTTATGGTCCCTGTACATGTAGGTATGTAACTGGATTGGACCTGCTGTTATGGTCCCTGCAGGTATGTAACTTGAATGGAATGGCTCTTATGGTGGACGTAGGTATGTAACTTGATAAGAATTGCTGTTTTGGTGCATATAGGTTTGTAAAAGGATATTAGTTGCTTTTATATGCCCTATATGTAGGTAACCTGAACGCACCCGCTGTTACGGTCCCTTTAGGTATGTAACTGAATATGATCTGCTATTATTCTCCATGTAGATATGTAACCTGAGCTGATGGGAGCTGTGGGTTAACTTTATCGATTCCTGATCATTGCCTTCACCTCTATTTTATGTAACCTGAGCGGGCTTGCTGTTACAGTCCCTGGAGGCGGACCAGCTTTTATGCTCCCTGTAGGTAACTTGAGTGGACCTGCTGTTGTGGTCCCTGTAGGTATGTTACTTGATATTACTTGCTGTTATGGTCCCTGTTCATATGTAACCTGTGCGGTCCTGCTGTTATGGAAACTGTATGTGTAGAGCTGGATAGAACCGACTGTTATGCTCCCTGTAGGTTTGTAGCTGGCTAGGACCTGCTTTTATGGTCCCTGTCGATATGTGACCTGTTAGGACAACCTATTATGGCCCCTTTATATATATTAGCCGATAGGCCAAGCTGTAATTATCCCTGTAGATATGTAAACTTGGCGGACCTGCTGTTATTGTCCCTGTAGGTATGTAACTGGATAGTATCTCCTGTTAATGTCCCTGTAGCTACCTACCTGGATAGGACCTGCTGTTATGGTACCTGTACGTTTTTACCCTGAGCAGACCTGCTGTTATAATCCTTGTAGGTCTTTAACTGAGTAGGACTTGGCGTCATGGTCCCTGTAGGTGTGTAGCCTCAGCAGTCTTGCTTTAATGGTCCATGTACGCATGGAACTGGATAGGACCTGCTGTTATGGTCCCTGTAATTATGTAAGCCGAGCTAACCTGCTATTTTGGTCACTGCAGATACGTTACCTGAGCGGACGAGGAGTTATGGCCCCTGTAGGTATGTTTCCTGAGCAGACCATCCTGTAATGGTCACTGTAGGTATGTAACCAGATAGGACCTGCTGTTGTGGTTCCTGTCATTATGAAAGCTGGACGGCCCTGTCTTTATGGCCCATGTAGGTATGTGACATGTTAGGACCGCCTGTTATAGTCCCTTTAGGAATGTTACTGGATAGGACATGCTGTAATTGTCCCTGTTGTTATGTTACCTTGGTGGACTTGCTGTCATTGTCCCTGTAGGTATGTAGTATGAGCAGTTTTTAGCGTTCCTGCTAATATGGTTCCTGTAGTAATCTCACTGGATAGAGCCTACTGTTATGGTCCCTGTAATTATGTAAGCTAAGCGGACATGCTGTTATGGTACCTGTAGTAAGCAAACATGACGTATCTGCTGTTATGGTCCATGTAGGTATTTAAATGGATAGAACTTGCTGTTATGGACCCGGTAGGTATGCAACTGGATAGGACTTGCTGTTATGGTGAGTAGGTATGTAACTGGCTATGACTTTAGCGGGCCTTTTATGGTCCCTGTACGTATATAACTGGATAGGTTCTGCTGTTATTCCTCCTGTACGTATGCAACCTATGCCGAACGGATGTTACACTATATAGGACTGATACCTTATCGGAGCTGCTGTAATGGTAAATGTAGGTATATAACTGATTGGACCTGATGTTCTTGTGCCTGTAGGTTATAATGGCATGGAATTGCTCTTACGGTCGCTGTAGGTATGTAAATTGATAACGCAGTGGTTAACGCGTTCGACTCATGATCGAGAAGTTGTGAGCTCGAATCCGGCACCCGTTATCGAGGGGGCATTGGCACTCATCCATCAGTTATATCTGAAGCTGTCGCACTGAGACAGAGCGCATGTCTGAGCCAGTAGCAACGAGCCTGCAGGTATGTCTAAGGCAAAGGAACCGTGCCGACAGGCATATCTGTGGCAGTGGAACCTAACAAGCATGCATCATTTTAGCTAAGGTACCGAATCAGAAGCTGTGCCAAAGACAGCGGCATCGACCGAGGTGGCGAGTATGTGGTTTAGGCTCTGAATAAGCAGTTCTGTCTGAGGCAGCGGCACTGAATTATAGACGCGCATAAGCCTCAGATGGGCCAACTGGACAAGGCATTAGACATGTTTGCTTGCTCAAAGTCGCTGCCTCAAACATGCCTGCTGGCTCGGAGACACTGCCACAGACACAACAGCCGATTCGGTGCTTAAGCCACAGACTCGCCTGCTGGGCAAGACATTATACATGTCTGCTTACTCAAGGTCACTGCATCGTAAATGCCTGCCTCAGACAAATAGCTGATTTGAAACTTTAACCACAGATGCGCCTGCTGCATCGGTGCCGCTGCCGCAGGCATATCTGTTGATTTGGTGCCAAAGTCATAGACATGCATGATAGTTAGGCGCCATCGCTTCAAACATTCTTTTGGAAGTGGTACAGAGCCAGCAGGCAGGTCTTTGGCTCAGGCACCGAATCAGCAGTTATGTCGGAGGCAGCGGCACCGAGCCAGCATGCACGCCTATGGCTTAGGCACCGAACCAGCAGTTATATCTGAGGCAGCGGAACCGAGCCAGCAGGCATGTCTATTGCTTCGGCACTGCAAGAAACGGGACCAACCCTCCAGGCGCGTCTATGGTTTAGGCAAGGAATTAGCAGTTATGACTGAGACAACGGTACAGAGGCAGCAGGGACGTCTGTGGTTGAGTGACCGAATCAGCAGTAATGGCACCAAACCATTGATTATTTATGTGACGTGACAAACGCAATGGCATCGAGCAGCCAGGTACCCCTGAGGCATTGGCAGTGATCCATCAGTTATATCTGAAGCTGTCGCACTGAGCAAGCGCGCATGCCTGAGCCAGTAGCAACGAGCCTGCAGGTATATCTTAGGCAATGGAATAACAGGCATGTCTGTGGCAGTGGCACCTAACTAGTATGCATCTCTTTAGCTTAGGCACCGAATCAGCAGCTGTGCCAAAGGCAGCAGCACCGACCGAGCAGGCGTGTCTGTGGTTTAGGCTCTGAATAAGCAATTCTGTCTGAGGCAGCGGCACCGAATTATAGACGCACCTAAGCCTCAGATGGGCCGACTGGACAAGGCATTAGACATGTTTGCTTGCTCAAAGTAACTGCCTCAAACATGCCTGCTGGCTCGGAGCCACTGCTACAGACAAAACAGCTGATTCGGTGCCTAAGCCACAGACACGCCTGCCTAGCAAGACGTTATACATGTCTGCTTGCTCAACGTCACTGCCTCGGGAATGCCTGCCTCAGACAAAACAGCTGATTTGGAACTAAAAACCACAGATGCGCCTGCCTCAGATAAATAGCTGATTTGAAACTTTAACCACAGATGCGCCTGCTGCATCGGTGCCGCTGCCGCAGGCATATCTGTTGATTTGGTGCCTAAGCCATAGACATGCCTGCTAGCTATGTGCCACTGCTTCAGACTTTCCTTTGGAAGCGGCACAGAGCTAGCAGGTAGGTCTGTGGCTTAGGCACCGAATAAGCAGTTATGTCGGAGGCAGCTGCACCGAGCCAGCATGCACGTCTATGGCTTAGGCGCCGAATCAGCAGTTATATCTTAGGCAGCGGAACCGAGCCAGAGGGCATGTCTATTGCTTAGGACTGGAGGAAGTGGGATCGATCCAGTAGGCGCGTCTATGGATAAGGCAAGGAATAACAAATTATGACTGAGACAACGGTACAGAGGAAGTAGGCGCGTCTGTGGTTTAGGCACCGAATCAGCAGTAATGGCACCAAACCATAGATTATTTATATGACATGAAACAAACAATGGCATCGAGCAGCCAGGTACCTCTGGGGCATTCGCACTGATCCATCAGTTATATCTGAAGCTGTCGCACTGAGCAAGCGCGCATACCTGAGCCATTAGCAACGAGCCAACAGGTATGTCTAAGGCAATGGAACCGTGCCGACAGGCATGTCTATGGCAACGGCACCTAACTAGCATGCATCTCTTTAGCTTAGGCACCGAATCAGCAGCTGTGCCAATGGCAGGGCAACGACCGATCAGGCGCGTCTGTGGTTTAGGCTCTGAATAAACAGTTCTGTCTGAGGCAGCGGCACCGAATTATAGACGCGCCTAAGCATCAGATGGGCCGATTGGACAAGGCATTAGACACGTTTGCTTGCTCAAAGTCACTGCCTCATACATGGCTGCTGGCTCGGAGCCACTGCCACAGACAAAACAGCTGATTCGGTGCCTAAGCACAGGCACGCCTGCTAGGCAAGACGTTATAAATGTCTGCTTGCTCATTGTCACTGCATTGGAAATGCCTGCTCAGACAAAACAGCTGATTTGGAACTTTAACCACAGATGCGCCTGCTGGATCGGTGCCGCTACCGCAGGCATATCTGTTGATTTGGTGCCTAAGCCATAGACATGCCTGCTAGCTAGGCGCCACCGCTTCAAACATTCCTTTGGAAGTTGCACAGAGCCAGCAGGCAGGTCTGTCGCTTAGGCACCGAATCAGCAGTTATGTCGGAGTCAGCGGCGCCGAGCCAACATGCACGTCTATGGCTTAGGCACCGAATCATCAGTTATATCTGAGGCAGCGGAACCGAGCCAGCTGGGATGTCTATTGCTTAGGCACTGGAGGAAGCCGGACCGAGCCAGCAATTGCGTCTATGGTTTAGGCAAGGATTAGCAGTTATGACTGAGACAAACTGATCATTCAGGTATATCTGAAGCTGTCACACTGAGCCAGCGCGTATGCCTGAGCCAGTAGCAACGAGCCTGCAGATATGTCTAAGATAATGGAACCGTGCCGACAGGCATGTTTGTTTGTTTGTTTGTATTGGAGTTTTACGGCCCAGTCAACACTATTTAGGTCATTTTTGAGCCGGTCAGTTTACCTATCAACACTTTCCTGGGCAGGCTTATACGTAAGCGGTTAACCAGTTCAGTGCACATTCTTTCGCCAGAAACTGACAACTGCCCTTCTTGAATCAGCGGAAGGGAGAGAATGACCGCAGAAAAGATTTCATGATCAATCTCCACGAAAGAATGTTGCCGACCCCGGCGGGAGTCGAACCCGCGACCTCCTGATCACCAGTCAGACGCGCATCCGACTGAGCCACTGAGGCCGGCCCGACAGGCATGTTGTGGCAGTGGCAGTCAGCCCGTAACATCAAATGGGCCGACTGGACAAGGCATTAAACATGTTTGCTTGCTCAAAGTCACTGCCTCAGACATGCCTGCTGGCTCTGAGCCACTGCCACAGACAAAACAGCTGATTCGGTGCATAAGCCACAGATACGCTTGCTGGGCATGACGTTATACATTTCTACTTGCTCAACTCACTGCCTCGGAAATGCCTGCCTCAGATAAAACAGCTAAATGCGACTGCAGGATCGGTGCCACTGCCGCAGGCATATCTGTTGCCATGCTAGCTAGGCGCCACTGCTTCAGACATTCCTTTGGAAGTGGCACAGAGCCAGCAGGCAGGTCTGTGGCTTAGACACCGAATCAGCAGTTATGTCGGAGGCAGTGGCACCGAGCCAGCATGCACGTTTATGGCTAAGGCACCGACTCTGCAGTTATATCTGAGGCAGCGTAACCGAGCCAGCAGGCATGTCTATTGCTTAGGCACTGGAGGAAGCGGGACCGAGCCAACAGGCGCGTCTATGGTTTATGCAAGGAATTAACAGTTATGACTGAGACAACGGTATAGAGGCAGCAGGCGCGTCTGTGGTTTAGGCACCGAATCAGCAGTAATGGCACCAAACCACTGATTATTTAAGTGACATGACAAACGCAATGGAATCGAGCAGCCAGGTACCTCTGAGGCATTGGCAATGATCCATCAATTATATCTGAAGCTGTCGCACTGAGCCAGCGTGCATGCCTGCATGAGCCAGTAGCAACGAGCCTACAGGTATGTCTAAGGTAATGGAACCGTGCCGGCAGGCATGTCTGTGGCAGTGGCACCTAACTAACATGCATCTCGTTAGCTGAGGCACCGGATCAGCAGCTGTGCCAAAGGCAGCGGCACCGACCGAGCAGGGTCATCTGTGGTTTAGGCTCTGAATAACCAGTTCTGTCTGAGGCAGCGGCACCGAATTATAGACGCGACTAAGCCTCAGATGGGCCGACTGGACAAGGCGTTAGACGTGTGTGCTTGCTCAAAGTCGCTGCCTCAAACATGCCTGCTGGCTCGGAGCCACTGCCACATGGAAAACAGCTGATTTGGAACTTAAACCACAGATGCGCCTGATGGATCGGTGCCGCTGCCGGAGACATATCTGTTGATTTGGTGCCTAAGCCATAGACATGCCTGCTAGCTAGGCGCCACTGCTTCAGACATTCCTTTGGAAGTGGCGCAGAGCCAGCAGGCAGGTCTGTGGCTTAGGGACCGAATCAGCAGTTATGTCGGTGGCAGCGGCACCGAGCCAGCATGCACGTCTATGGCTGAGGCACCGAATCAGCAGTTATAGCTGAAGCAGCGGAACCTAGCCAGCAGCTATGTCTATTGCGTAGGCACTGGAGTAAGCGAGACCGAGCCAGAAGGCGCGTCTATGGTTGAGGCAAGGAATTAGCAGTTATGACTGATATAACGGTATAGAGGGAGCAGACGCGTCTGTGGTTTAGACACCGAATCATCAGCAGTAATGGCACCAAACCATTAATTATTTATTTGAAAATACAAACGCAATGGCATCGAGCAGCCAGGTACCTCTGGGGCATTGGCACTAATCCAAGCTATCGCACTGAGCCAGCGCGCATGCCTGAGCCAGTAGCAACGAGCCCGCAGCTATGTCTAAGGCAATGGAACCATGCCGACACGCATGTTTGTGGGTATGGCACCTATCTAGCATGTATCTCTTTGCCTTAGGCACCGTATCAGCAGTTGTTCTAAAGCCAGCGGCACCGATAGAGCAGGCGCGTCTGTGGTTTAGGCTCTGAATAAGCAGTTTTGTCTGATGCAGCGGTACCGAATTATAGACGCACCTAAGCCTCAGATCGGCCGACCTGACAAGGCATTAGACATGTTTACTTGCTCAAAGTCACTGCCTCAGACATGCCTGCTGGCTCGGGGTCACTGCCACAGACAAAACAGCTGATTCGGTGCCTAAGCCACAGACACGCCTGCTGGGCAAGACGTTATACATGTCTGCTTGCTCAACGTCACTGCCTCGGAAATGCCTGCCTCAGACAAAACATATGCTTTGGGACTTAAACCACAAATGCGTCTGCTGGATCGGTGCCGCTGCCGTAGGCATATCTGTTGATTTGGTGCCTTAGCCATAAGTATGCCTGCTAGCTGGGCGCCACTGCTTCAGACATTCCTTTGGAAGTGGCACAGAGCCAGCTGGCAGGTCTGTTGCTTAGACACCGATTCAGCAGTTATGTCGGAGACAGCGGCACCGATCCAGCATGCACGTCTATGGCTTAGGCACCGAATCAGCAGGCATGTCTATTGCTTAGGCACTGGAGGAAGCGGGACCGAGCCAGCAGGCGCGTCTATGGTTTATGCAAGGAATTAGCAGTTATGACTGAGACAACGGTATAGAGGCAGCAGGCGCGTCTGTGGTTTAGGCACCGATTCAGCAGTTATGTCGGAGACAGCGGCACCGATCCAGCATGCACGTCTATGGCTTAGGCACCGAAGCAGCAGGCATGTCTATTGCTTAGGCACTGGAGGAAGCGGGACCGAGCCAGCAGGCGCGTCTATGGTTTATGCAAGGAATTAGCAGTTATGACTGAGACAACGGTATAGAGGCAGCAGGCGCGTCTGTGGTTTAGGCACCGGATCAGCAGTAATGGCACCAAACCACTGATTATTTATGTGACATGACAAACGCAATGGCATCGAGAAGCCAGGTACCGCTGGGGTATTGGAAATGATCCATCAATTATATCTGAAACTGTCGCACTGAGCCAACGCGCATGCCTGCATTAGCTAGTAGCAACGAGCCTGCAGCTATGTCTAAGGCAATGGAACCTCGGCGACAGGCATGTCTGTGACAGTGGCACCTAACTAGCGTGCATCTCGTTAGCTGAGGTACCGGATCAGCAGCTGTGCCAAAGGCAGCGGCACCGACCGAGCAGGCGCGTCTGTGGTTTAGGCTCTGAATAACCAGTTCTGTCTGAGGCAGCGGCACCGAATTATAGACGCGCCTAAGCCTCAGCTGGGCGACTGGACAAGGCACTAGACATGTGTGCTTGCTCAAAGTCACTGCCTCAAACATGCCTGCTGGCTCAGAGCCATTGCCACAGGCAAAACAGCTGATTTGGAACTTAAACCACAGATGCGCCTGATGGATCGGTGCCGCTGCCGCAGGCATATCTGTTGATTTGGTGCCTAAGCCATGGATATGCCTGCTAGCTAGGCGCCACTGCTTCAGACATTCCTTTGGAAGTGGAGCAGAGCCCGCATGCAGGTCTGTGGCTTGGGCACCGAATCAGCAGTTATGTCGGAGGCAGCGGCACCGAGCCAGCATGCACATCTATAACCGAGGCACCGAATCAGCAGTTATATCTGAGGCAGCGGAACCGAGCCAGCAGTTATGTCTATTGCTTGGGCACTGGAGTAAGCGGAACCGAGCCAGCAGGCGCGCATATGGTTAAGGCAAGGAATTAGCAGTTATGACTGATACAACGGTACAGAGGCAGCAGGCGCTTCTGTGGTTTAGACACCGAAACAGCAGTAATGGCACCAAACCATTAATTATTTATGTGACGTGACAAACGCAATGGCATAGAGCAGCCAGGTACCTCTAGGCATTGGCACTAATCCAAGCTGTCGCACTGAGCCAGCGCGCATGCCTGAGCCAGTAGCAACGAGCCCGCAGCTATGTCTAAGGCAATGGAACGTGGCGACAGGCATGTCTGTGGCAATGGCACCTATCTAGCATGTATCTCTTTAGCTTTGGCACCGAATCTGCAGCTGTGCTAAAGGCAGCGGCACCGACCGAGCAGGCGCGTCTTTGGTTTAGGCTCTGAATAAGCAGTTCTTTCTGAGGCAGCGGCACCGAATTATAGACGCACCTAAGCCTCAGATGGGTCGACTGGACAAGGCATTAGACATGTTTGCTTGCTCAAAGTCACTGCCTCAGACATGCCTGCTGGCTCGGAGCCACTGCCACAGACAACACAGCTGATTCGGTGCCTGAGCCACAGACACGCCTGCTTGGCAAGACGTTAAACATGTATGTTTGCTCAACGTCACTGCCTCGGGAATGCCTGGCTCAGATAAAACAGCTGATTTGGAACTTTAACCACAGATGCGCATGCTGGACAGGTGCCGTTGCCGCATGCATATCTGTTGATTTGGTGCCTAAGCCATAGACATGCCTGCTAGCTATGCGCCACTGCTTCAGACATTCCTTTCGATGTGGCACAGAGCCACCTGGTAGGTATGTGGCTTAGGCACCGAATCAGTAGTTATGTCGGAGGCAGCGGCACCGAGCCAGCATGCACGTCTATGGCTTAGGCACCGAATCAGCAGTTATATCTGAGGCAGCGGAACCGAGCCAGCAGGCATGTCTGTTGCTCAGGCACTGGAGGAGGCGGGACCAATCCAGTAGGTGCGTCTATGGTTTAGGCAAGGAATAAGCAATTATGACTGAGACAACGGTACAGAGGCAGCAGGCGCGTCTGTGGTTTAGGCACCGCATCAGCAGTAATGGCACCAAACCATTGATTATTTATTTGACATGACAAAAACAATGGCATCGAGCAGCAAGGTACTTCTGGGGCATTGGCACTGATCCATCATTTATATCTGAAGCTGTCGCACTGAGCCAGCGCACATTCCTGAGCCAGTAGCAACGAGCCTGCAGGTATGTCTTAGGCAATGGAACCGTACCGACAGGCATGTCTGTGGCAGTGGAACCTTACTAGCATGCATCTATTTAGCTTAGGCACCGAATCAGCAGCTGTGTCAATGGCGGGGCACCGACCGAGCAGGCGCGTCTGTGGTTTATGCTCTGAATAAGCAGTTCTGTCTGAGGCAGCGGCATCGAATTATAGACGCGTCTAAGCATCAGATGGGCCGACTGGACAAGGCATTAGACATGTGTGCTTGCTCAAAGTCAGTGCCTCATACATGCCTGCGGTCTCGGAGCCACTGCCACAGGCAGAACAGCTGATTTGAAACTTAAACCACAGATGCGCCTGCTGGATCGGTGCCGCTGCCGTAGGTATATCTGTTGATTTTGTGCCTTAGCCATATACATGCCTGCAAGCTAGGCGCCACTGCTTCAGACATTCCTCTGGGAGTGGCGCAGAGTCAGCAGGCAGGTCTGTGGCTTGGGCACCGAATCAGCAATTATGTCGGATGCAGCGGCACCGAGCCAGCATGCATGTCTATGACTGAGGCACCGAATCAGCAATTATGTCTGAGGCAGCGGAACCGAGCCAGCAGCTATATCTATTGCGTAGGCACTGGAGTAAGCGGGACCGAGCCAGCAGGCGCGTCTATGGTTTAGGTAAGGAATTAGCAGTTATGACTGATACAACGGTACAGTAGCAGCAGGCGCGTCTGTGGTTTAGACACCGAATCAGCAGTAATGGCACCAAACCATTAATTATTTATGTGACAATACAAACGCAATAGCATCGAGCAGCCAGGTACCTCTGGGGCATTGGCACTAATCCAAGCTGTCGCACTGAGCCAGCGCGCATGCCTGAGCCAGTAGCAACGAGCCCGCAGCTATGTCTAAGGCAATGAAACCGTGCCGAGAGGCATGTCTGTGGCAATGTCACCTATCTAGCATGTATCTGATTCGCTATGGCACCGAATCAGCAGCTGTGCTAAAGTCAGCGCACATTCCTGAGCCAGTAGCAACGAGCCTGCAGGTATGTCTTAGGCAATGGAACCGTACCGACAGGCATGTCTGTGGCAGTGGAACCTTACTAGCATGCATCTATTTAGCTTAGGCACCGAATCAGCAGCTGTGTCAATGGCGGGGCACCGACCGAGCAGGCGCGTCTGTGGCTTAGGCTCTGAATAAGCAGTTCTGTCTGAGGCAGCGACACCGAAATATAGACGCACCTAAGCCTCAGATAGGCCGACTGGACAAGGCATTAGACATGTTTGCTTGCTCAAAGTCACTGCCTAAAACATGCCTGCTTGCTCGGAGCCACTGCCACAGACATAACAGCTGATTCGGTGCCTTAGCCACAGATACGCATGCTGGGCAAGACTTTATACATAAAAATCAAAAATGAGTTCCTATAAGAGCAATGAAAACATTAATAAGAAAGAAGATGTGTCATACTACGTAGTTTCAGCTAATAAAGCCTCATCAGTGACCCTGTAATGATCCGGCAAAGAAAGCCAGAGAAAACATACTGCAATTTTGCGAATTTCGAATAGGCAGTCGATTCAAAGACTGATATAAATCAAAATGGGGTCCAAATAATTAAAAACCTGTCTAGAATATGAGTCTAAACCAATAATTTATTTCTGATTTCTCAGAATATTCACGCTGATCTCAAAGGACCAAAAGTAAAATATAAACTGCACTATGGTTGATGTACGGGGAGACGTTTTACGGCCGCTACACGGCACAACACCAGCTGCAGTGAAGGCAAATAAAAATCAAAAATGAGTTCCTTTAAGAGCAATGAAAACATTCATAAGAAAGAAAATGGGTCATACTACGCAGTTTCAGCTAATAAAGCCTCATCAGTGACCCTGTAATGATCCGGCAAAGAAAGCCAGAGGAAACATACTGCAATTTTGCGAATTTCGAATAGGCAGTCGATTCAAAGACTGATATAAATCAAAATGGGGTCCAAATAATTAAAAACCTGTCTAGAATATGAGTCTAAACCAATAATTTACATGTCTGCTTGCTCAACGTCACTGCCTCGGAAATGCCTACCTCAGACAAAACAGCTGATTTGGGACTTTAACCACAAATGCGCCTGCTGGATCGGTGCCGCTGCCACAGGCATATCTGTTGATTTGGTGCCTAAGCCATAGACATGCCTGCTAGCTAGGCGCCACTGCTTCAGACATTCCTTTTGAAGTGACACAGAGCCAGCAGGCAGGGTTGTGGCTTAGACACCGAATCAGCAGTTATGTCGGAGGCAGCGGCACCGAGCCAGCATGCACGTCTGTGGCTTAGGCACTGAATCTGCAGTTATATCTGAGGCAGCGTAACCGAGCCAGCAGGCATGTCTATTGCTTAGGCACTGGAGGAAGCGGGACCGAGCCAGCAGGCGCGTCTATGGTTTATGCAAGGAATTAGCAGTTATGACTGAGACAACGGTATAGAGGCAGCAGGCTCGTCTGTGGTTTAGGCAGCAGTAATGGCACCAAACAACTGGTTATTTATGTGACATGATAAACGCAATGGCATCGAGCAGCCAGGTACCTCTGAGGCATTGGCAATGATCCATCAATTATATCTGAAACTGTCGCACTTAGCCAGCGTGCATGCCTGCATGAGCCAGCAGCAGCGAGCCTGCAGGTATGTCTAAGGCAATGGGACCGTGGCGACAGGCATGTCTGTGGCAGTGGCACCTAACTAGCGTGCATCTCGTTAGCTTAGGCACCGGATCAGCAGCTGTGCCAAAGGCAGCGGCACCGACCGAGCAGGGGCGTCTGTGGTTTATGCTCTGAATAACCAGTTATGTCTGAGGCAGCGGCACCGAATTATAAACGCGCCTAAGCATCAGATGGGCCGACTGGAAAAGGCATTAGACATGTGTGCTTGCTCACAGTCACTGCCTCAAACATGCCTGCTGGCTCGGAGCCACTGCCCCAGGCAGAACAGCTGATTTGGAACTTAAACCACAGATGCGCCTGCTGGATCGGTGCCGCTGCCGCAGGCATATCTGTTGATTTGGTACCTAAGCCATATACATGCCTGCTAGCTAGGCGCCACTGCTTCAGACATTCCTTTGGGATAGGCGCAGAGCCAGCAGGCAGGTCTGTGGCTTAGGCACCGAATCAGCAATTATGTCGGAGGCAGCGGCACCGAGCCAGCATGCATGACTATGGCTGAGGCACCGAATCAGCAATTATGTCTGAGGCAGCGAAACCGAGCCAGCAGCTATGTTTATTGCGTAGGCACTTGAGTAAGTGGGACCGAGCCAGCAGGCGCGTCTATGGTTTAGGTAAGGAATTAGCAGTTATGACTGATACAACGGTACAGTAGCAGCAGGCGCGTCTGTGGTTTATACACCGAATCAGCAGTAATGGCACCAAACCATTAATTATTTATGTGACAATACAAACGCAATGGCATTGAGCAGCCAGGTACCTCTGGGGCATTGGCACTAATCCAAGCCGTCGCACTGAGCCAGCGCGCATGCCTTAGCTAGTAGCAACGAGCCCGCAGCTATGTCTAAGGCAATGGAACCGTGCCGACAGGCATGTCTGTGGCAGTCGCACCTAACTAGCATGCATCTCTTTAGCTTAGGCACCGAATCAGCAGATGTACCAAAGGCAGCGGCACCGACCGAGCAGGCGCGTCTATGGTTTAGACTCTGAATAAGCAGTTATGTCTGCGGCAGTGGCTCCGAGCCAGCAGGCATGCCCGAGGCAGCGACTTGTCTGCTTGCTCAACGTCACTGCCTCGGAAATGCCTGCCTCAGATGAAACAGCTGATTACGAATTTAAACCACAGATGCGCCTGCTGGATCGGTGCCGCTGCCACAGGCATATCTGTTGATTTGGTGCCTAAGCCATAGACATGCATGCTAACTAGGCGCCACTGCTTCAGACATTCCTTTTGAAGTGACACAGAGCCAGCAGGCAGGTCTGTGGCTTAGGCACCGAATCAGCAGTTATGTCGGAGGCAGCGGCACCGAGCCAGCATGCACGTCCATGGCTTAGGCACCGAATCAGCAGTTATATGCGAGGCAGCGGAACCGAGCTAGCAGGCATGTCTATTGCTTAGGCACTGGAGTAAGCGGGACAGCCAGCAGGTGCGTATATGGTTTAGGCAAGGAGTTAGCAGTTATGACTGAGACAACGGTACAGAGGAAGCAGGCGCGTCTGTGGATCAGGCGCCGAATCAGCAGTAATGGTACCAAACCATTGATTATTTATGTGACATGATAAACGCAATGACATCGAGCAGCCTGGTACCTCTGGGGCACTGGCACTGATCCATCAGTTATATCCGAAGCTGTCGCACTGAGCCAGCGCGCATGCCTGAGCCAGTAGCAACGAGCCTGCAGGTATGGCTAAGGTAATGGAACCGTGCCGACAGGCATGTCTGTGGCAGTCGCACCTAACTAGCACGCATCTCTTTAGCTTAGGCACCGAATCAGCAGATGTACCAAAGGCAGCGGCACCGACCGAGCAGGCGCGTCTATGGTTTAGGCTCTGAATAAGCAGTTGTGTCTGCGGCAGTGGCTCCGAGCCAGCAGGCATGCTCGAGGCAGCGACTTATGAGGCAGTGACATGTCTGAGGCAGTTCAGGCATATCTGAGCCATTGGCAATGACACTGGAGGCATGCCTGAACTGAGCCAGCAGGCATGCCTTAGCAGTTGCACCTTACCAGGAGGCACGTCTGTGGCGTAGGCACCGAATCAGCCTTTATGTCTTAGGCTGTGTCACCAAGCCAGCAGGCCTGTTTGAGGCAGTGACTTTGAGCCAGCATGCGTGTCTGATGCTTTTGCACCGATCCATAAAGTATTTTGGTGGCAGTGGCACTAAGTCTATTTGCATGTCTGTCGCAGTGGCATCAAGCAACCAGGTACGTCTGAAGCAGAAGCACTGAATCATCGTTTTTTCTTTTGTCCGAGGCAGTGGCACTGAGCCAGCGGGAGTTCCTGAGCCATTGGCAGGGATCCTACAGGTATGTCTGAGGCAATTGAACCGAGCCACCAGGCATGCCGGGGTCAGTGGCGGCGAGGCAGCCGGCATGACTGGCACCGAATCAGCAGTTATGTCTGAGACAGTGTAACCGAGCCAGCGGGCATGTCCTAACGAGTATTTAAGACCCTGCAGTTATACTTGTGGCAGAATCATCGAGCAAGCAGGCACTTCGGTGGGGACTGCACCGAATCAGCAGTTATTTCGAAGGTGGTGGCAACGAGCTAGCAGGCTTGCCCGAGGCAGTGACTTTCCTCCAGCAGACATGTCTGATGCCTTGCCACCGATCCAAAAAGTATTTGGGTTGCAGTGCAACCAGGTACGTTTGAGGCAGTGGCACATATCAGTCAGTTTAGAATCAGACAGTTGCACTGAGTCAGTGACAACGACCCTGCAGGTATCTCTGAGGCAGTGGAACCGAGCAAGCAGGCATGTATCAATTCCTGATCTTTGTTTTACTTCTACTAGCTGAGGCAGTGGCATCCAGCCAGCAGGCATGTATGTGGCTAAGGCACCCAATTAGCAGTTATGTCAGAGGCAGCTGGACCGAGTCAGCAGGCATGTCCGAGTCAGTGACTTTGAGGCAGCAGATAATGTCTGATGCCTTGGCACCGAATCATAAAGTATTAAATTTTGTGAGGCATGACAAACGAAATAGTATCGAGCAGCCAGGTACGTCTGAGGCATTGACACTGATCCAACGGGAATGTCTGAGCAAGTGGCAACGACCCTGCCTTAGACATGACTGTTAACGTGTCTTGCCTTGCCAACGATTCATAAAGGCTCAGGCACCGACTCAGCAGTTATGTAGAATGTAATACTATACAATTGTGGTTAAATAAGTTCTGAAGTTAGCCCACTTTATGGTGCGGGTTACTTCATACAAACGCAATGGCGTCGAGCAGCCAGATACGTCTGAGGCATTGGCAATGGTCCACCAGTTAGTCTGAGACTGTCGCACTGAGCCAGCGGGCATGTCTGAACCAGTGGCATAGACACTGTAAGTATGTCTGAGGCAATGGAACCGAGCCGGCAGGTATTCCTACAGCATTGGCACCTAGCTAACAGGAATGACTTTGGCTTTTGCACTTAATCAGCAGTTATACCTGAGGCAGTGGTACCTAGCCAGCAGGCGTGCAGGCATGTCTTTGGCTTTTGTACTGAATCAGCAGCTTTGCCTGAGGCAGCGGCATCGAGCCAGCAGGTGCGTCTGTGGTTTTAGCTCCGAATCAGCAGTTTTGTCTGAGGCAGTGTTTCCGAGCCAGCAGGCATGTCCGAGCCAGTGACGTTTAGCAAGTAGACATGCCTGATGCCTTGGTACCGAGCAATAAAGTACTCTTGTCTTGTAGTGGGAGTAAGTAATTTGGCATGACAAACGAGCAACCAAGTATATCTAGCCAGTGGCAACGACCATGCAGTAATGTGTGTGGCAGCAGCATCTAGCCAGCATGCACCGATTCAGCTGTTATGTCGGAGGCAGTAGCACCGACCTAGCAGGCATGTCCTAGGCAGTGACATTCCGCCTTCAGGCATGTTTGATGCTTTGTCACCGATCCATAATGTACTTGTGTGGCAGTGGTCATTTGCCATGACGGCCGCAGTGACATCGAGCAACCAGGTACGTCTGGGGCAGTGGCACTGATCCATCAGTTTAGCATTAATCAGGTGCACTGAGCCAGGGAGAATGTCTCATCAAGTGACAACAACCCTGCAGGTATCTCTTAGGCAGTGGAACACAGCCAACATGCATGCATGTGGAAGTTGCACCGAGCCAGCAGGCACGTCTGTGGCTTAGGCACTAAATCAGCAGGTATCTCCCAGGCAGAGGCACCGAGCCAGCAGGCAAATCTACATCTTAGGCACCGAATCAGCTGTTATATCTGAAGCAGCGTGGCCGAGTCAGCAGCCGCATCTGTGGTTTAGACACGGAATTAGCAGTTATGACTGAGGTAGCGGGTCCGAGCCGAACGGCGCGTCTGTTGCTTAGGCACCGATTAAGCAGCCATGTATGAGGCAGCAGCACCGAGCCAGCAGACACGTCTATGGCATAGGCACCGAATCAGCAGTTGTGTCTGAGGCAATGGTACACAGTCATCAGGCCTTCTGAGGCAGTGACCATGTGCCAACTGACATGTCTGATGCCCTGTCGCCGATCAATAAAGTATGTTTGTGTCAGTAACACTAAATAATTAGGCATGACAGTTACAGTAGCATCGAGCAACACGATACATTTGAGGCTGTGACACAGATCCATCAGTTTAGCCTGCGGCAGTGGCACTGGGACAGCAGGCTTGTCTCAGCGAGTGACAACGACCCTGCAGCTATCTCTGAGGCAGTGGGATCGAGCATGCAGGCATACCTATGGATGTGGCACCGAGCCAGCAGGTACGTCTGTGGCTTGGGCACCAAGTCTGCAGTTATGTCTGACGCAGCGGCACCGAGCCAGCAGGTACGTCTATGGCTTAGGCAACGAATCAGCAGTAATATCTGAGACAGCGGCACCGAGCCAGCAGGCACATCTGTGGCTTAGGCACCGAATCATAGTTTCATCTGAGGCAGCGTGTCCGAGCCAGCAGGTGCGTCTGTGGTTTAGCAAAGCATTCGGGCATGTCTGAGCCAGTGGGCATGTCTGAGCAAGAGGCAACGACCCTGCCTCACACATGACAGCTGACATGTCTTGCCTTGCCACTGATTCATAGAGTACAGTATTTGTGTTACAGTGACACTTAGTCATTAGGCTTAGCAGTCGCAGTGGCACTGATCCTTCAAGCCAGTGGCAACGACCCTACATTTATCTCTAAAACAGTAGGACCAGGCCAGTAGGCATGCATGTGGAGCTGTTACCGAGTCAATAGGCTGTGGCCTAGGCACTGAATCAGCAGTAATGTCTCAGGCAGAGGCACCGAGCCAGCATGTAAGTCTAAGGCTTAGGCAACGAATCAGCAGTTATATCTGAGGCAGGGGGTCCGAGCCAGCAGGCGCGTATGTGGCTTAGGCACTGAATCACCAGCCATGTCTGAGCAGCGGCACCGAGCCAGCAGGAACGTCTGTGGATTAGGCACTGAATCAGTAGTAATGTCTGAGGCAGTGGCACGCGGCCAGCAGGACTTCTGAGGCAGTGACTGTGAGCCAGCAGACATGTCTGTTTCCCTGCAACCGATCCATAATGTATTTGTGTAACACTAATTCATTAGGCATGACAGCCACAGTGGCATCGAGCAACCAGATATGTTTGAGGCAGTGACACAGATCCTTTGGTATAGCCTGAGGCAGCGGCACTGAGACAGCAATTGACACCGACCCTGCAGGTATCTCTGAGGCAGTGGAACCGAGCCTTCAAACATGCCTGTGGAAGTGGCACCGAGCCAGCAGGCACGTCGGTGGTATAGCACCGCATCAGCACTTATGTCTGAGACAGCGACACTGAGCCAGCAGCCACGTCTATGGCTTAGGCACCGAATCAGTAGTTATATCTTAGCAAACGGGACTGAGCCATCAGCCACGTCTATGGCTTAGACACCGAATCACTAGTTATATCTTAGCAATCGGGACCGAGCCAGCAGGCGCGTCTATGGCTTAGACAATGAACCAGCAGTTATAATAGAGGCAGCGGGACAGATGCAGCACGCGCGTCTTTGGTTTAGGCACGGAATCAGCAGTTGTGTCAGAGAAAGTGGCATCGAGCCTGCAGGCACGTCTGTGATATAGGCAAGGAATCACAAGTTATGTCTGATGCAGTGGCAATGAGTCAGAAGGCATGCCCGAGACAGTGACTTTGAGGCAACAGATATGTCTGATGCCTTGGCACCGAGGCAGTGACAACGACCCCGTAGGTATGTCTGAGGCAGTGGAACCGAGCAAGCAGGCATGCATGTGGAAGTGGCACCGGGCCAGCAGGTACGTCTGTGGCTTAGGAACGGGATTAGCAGTTATGTCTGAAGCAGCGGTACCGAGCAAACAGGCGCGTCTGTGATTTGGGCAAGGAATCAGAAGTTAAGTCTGATGCAGTGGCACGAGTTAGCAGGCATATCCGAGGTAGTGACTTTTGAGACAGCATACATGTCTTATGCCTTGGCAACGATCCATACAGTATTTTGGTGGCAGTGGCAATTTGCAAGTCAGTTGCAGTGGCTCCAAGCAACCAGGTACCCCTGAGGAAGAAGCACTGATCCTTCGGTTATAACGGTCCCCGCCGCTAGGGGCTTGAAGACATATGGGGGCTGCATGATGCTTCCACGCAGAGCTGAATACGGCCCGCACACTAGTACTGGTAAAGCGCTTAGATTATCTAAGCCTGTCCAGGAACCGCGGTGCGAGGCGGACCGTCCATGCTAATAAATCCTATTGGTTTCATTGGGCGACAGGGCTTAAGATGTCATCTCAATGTCGGGTAAAAGTCCCACAAAATTGGAAGCAACGTCTCCAAAATGACCTTTACATTGTTGACGGGGACGTTAAAGCTCAAATCAAACAAACAAACAAATCCTTCGGTTATAAATGTCTGAGGCAGTGATATTTAGCCATTGGGAATGTCTAAGCCAATGGCAACGATCCTGCAGGTATGTCTGAGACAGTGGAACCGAGCCAGTAGGCATGCCTGAGGCATTGGCACCGAGGCAGCAGGCACGACTGTGGCTTAGGCACCGAATCAGCAGTTATGTCTAAGGCAGTGGAACCGAGCCAGCGTCATGTCTTAGCAAATGGCAGCGACCCTGCAGTTATGTGTGAGGCAGCAGCATCGAGCCAGCAGGCACGTCTGTGGCTTAGGCCTCGAATCAGCTGTTATGTCGGAGGCAGTGGCACCGAGCCAGCAGATATGTAGAATGCTATGGCACCGACATATAAAGTATTTGTGTGGCAGTTGCCATGACAGTCGCAGTTGCATCGAGCAACCAGGTACGTCTGAACGTATCCATCAGTTAAGCCTGAGGCAGTGAGCCAGGGGTGAGGTCTTAATGTGTAATGTAGAACTTAACAGTTTTTATACGTCTTCAGCAGTTTCACCTCTTCGATGCGGCCCCGCCCATTCGGGCTTGAAGAAATAAATGGGCTGCATGATGCTTCCACGCAGAGCTGAATACGACCGCACAGGAGTACTTGTAAACCGCTCAGAGGATCTAAGCCTGCCCAGGCAAAGGGGGGCGAGTCGGGCCGTCCATGCTTATAAACCCTATTGGTTTCATTGGGCGACAGTGCTTGAGATGTAATTTCATCTTAATGTCGGGTTAAAGTCCGACAAAATCGGAAGCAGCGTCTCCAAAATGACGGGGACGTTAAACATCAAATCAAACAGGGACTCCGGGGCTCCGGTTATCATCCAATTCTGATATGAGTGAAATAACCTTGAAAGGGCCGTAAAACCAAAACCAAACAAAGAAAAAAAAAACATCCGAAACTATCTGAAATATGCATGGTTAGACACCGTGAAGTACGATTTTAGGCAACTCTTAAGAAAATATCTATAACTGCAACTGCTGGCACCATATCAGCAGGAAGGCACCGTATTAGCAGCAAGGCACCATATCAGCAGGAAGGAATTGAGTCTTACTGATCTGGTTGGTCAGAAAAATGCCAACACAGTAATTTATTGATACACGCAGAGAAGGTGATGAGCACAGACACAAAGGATGCTATCTTATCGGCCAAATATATGGCTTACCTGGGCCCAGGATTACAATGCGTACTTAAATTTTAAGTACCTACTTAAACTAAGTATTTACTTAACTGTCGTATAAAGTGAACTACAAAGAATTTCTTTCGTTTAAGTCGATACTTAACCAGAGAATATCCTTAAATATTTAAGGTAACCCAGGTAGGTACCTTAACTTTTAAGATTTGACCTTGACACATGAATGTATTATATCAACAACGGCAAACACAAGAGCTTTTATTTGCACGATATTACCAGTCATGCTCGGTAGCTCAGACGGTAAAGTGTTTGCATCATATTCAAGAGGCCCTGGGTTCGGGTCCCGGTCGAGCCACCTTTTTTTTTTCCTCCTTGGAGCGCAAGTCGACTTGGCGATGAGGTATAAAACAACTGGGATTTCTTCCTTGGTGTGTCACAGTTTTCGATAAAAAACTTCTCTTTACATAATACTATATAATACTGGTAACAGGATAACAATTTATTGTTTGGTGTAGGAAGGTTCTTACAAGCGAAAGGGGGTCTTAAACGACTTG
>CAUZLF010000078.1:0-149556 GCA_963580285.1 Lucinisca nassula | reverse complement strand
CTCATTCACATACGGCTCACGTCATAATTTGACATGTCAAGTTTGCGCTAGGATCAATCGATTTGCTAAATCTTTGTGCAATGCATAGTAAGTATATATAACTTTGGGTAGAATGAGAGACAACTGACGCAGTAGATTTCTATAGTGACCAAAATACATCTGTAATAGACACAGGTCCGTACATTACTAAATTCTTGTGTATCAGCCTTATTCTAGTATTTATCATTGTGATTAACTAACGGAGTAACTTTTGGACTTCATTATTGTGGAAAGACAATCAGTTTCTACTTTCGGTTTCCATGTGTCTGAACTGATTACCTGAACGCATTGTAAACGTCTAGTGATTATGACTTATTTCCAGCAGTAGTTGTTTCCCTTGAACTACCAACGTTTTATAAACGTTTTAATACTATTGGTTTGCATCGGAACCAATAGATAACACCATTTAATAGTAATATTTAACATTATACACTTATCCTTCAAACAAGTGTCAGTTGGCCAGTCAATTTAGTTGTTTGCAAGGTGGGCAACTCTGACTTATACCTGTTTCTTACTTTTGTCCCAATAGGACACCCAAGTAGTTACGGGTTTAGATCGCTTTTGGCCGAACCGGTCACCAAGCGTCTGTAGTTAAGCAACATCTCTTGCTTTCTACAAAATCTAAGGGTTTAAATCTTATCCCTACTTTTGCCTCCCCGAGGCACCCAGGTGGGGTGAGAATTTCATAAAGTGCATTCATTTTCTTAAGCAGCTTTCAATTTAAACACCTAGCTGATACCTAATTGTAAATAAATTTAAAAACATGTTGCTATTCTCTGTGATCACCGTATCACCATATCCAGTGATACGAACCTGAAAACTTACCTGTTGTCCGTCTGTCTGACTGTCCGTCCGTCCGTCCGTCAGTCAGTAACCCGACAGGCAGGTGATTTTCTTTGCCACTGTTCCCAGGAAGACTTAACTTTTCTAGCAAAACACAACGCGAAGTCATAAGAGTTTTCCTCTGAATGTTGGCAAATTATCAGCCTAGTGGTGGTCTCGGACTAGACGCTTTATCCTAGCCCGACCCCCCTCTAGCCTACTACAGATTGGTGCCGTGACCAGGATATGGTTTACGCGGTGATCATAACATCCATATCTAGAAAATGAAAATGAATGTGTAATAAAGAGTTAATAAGTTAAGCTTTCAAAAAGTAAAAAGTGAAGATTTCTCTGAGAAATAGTAGTAATGGATACGAATAAGAGCAAATCAGTTACTTTCAATACATCAAGTGCAAATGACATTCAAAATGGGCAATCTTATTTAACAGCAAGCAACAGCAGCAGTAATGTCCCTTACACTGATAACACTGATTATAATGATCAGACTGCGCAGGGACAACTATCCATTAACCCTATAGCAGCCTCCACCCCTGCAAACACTCACATGCAATCAGAAACTTGGGAACCTTTGTCAGATGGTTCTTTAGGGTCAGAAGATAGCATTTTAAGAGGGGATTCCCTGGAGCAAAGTCATGCAAAGTCATTAGATAGCTTGTTTTCACTAGAAGCATACAGCCCTGAAACATTTGTACCCTTACATACGCCAGTGTCACAAGAGGCATACATCCATGAAGCATTTCTACCTTTAAATGCACCAATGTCACAACAGGAAAACGGCTTTCACAGTAGCATGCTTCTTCCAGAGAGTATTAATGTCAAGTCTAGGTATCAACCAGTAGCTGTCAACCATAACATTTTGCAGTTGCATTCAGTCTCTACACCGAATAATACCCTCCATGGTAGTGGTGTTCAACTTAATACAAATGGACAAACCTTGTATTCAGCCAGAGAGCAACAAAATCATGCAGGAGATAATTCCAACAATGATCAAAGTATACAGTTGATTCAAACACAGGTGCAACAACAAATAAGAACAATACAGCTGCAACTTCAGAAACTTTCATTTCTACAGCGACAGCAACATAAGATAGCACAAGAGCAATCGCAATTACTATTTCCAGAACAAAGCTGTTCACTGGAATATTACGGTTCATTACCAGCTCCAAGTACTGATCTTATGACACATGCACAGCACGGTGCTTTACAACGTACAGAGCAAGCACAGGCAGCTCGTTCTATACCTCAGTCAACATTAGCACAACAGGCAGTACCACAAGTTACCTCATTCTGGGGTAACGATACAAATATAGGAGTTTCAACATACGATCATGTACCCTTTGGACTACAACAAACAAAGACACAGAACTACGATTTACAAACAAACACTATACAAACCCAGCAACCAAGGGATACATCTATTCAGCGACCCTCGGATTTTGCTTCACAGGAACAAAGTAGACATATGCCCATCGATCAACCACGTAACACAGCAACGCAGCAGCTACCAATGTATTCGAATGATGAACCCTCACATCTGCAATCCGGTTACAAGTTAAATGGTTCTAATTTACCTGTTCCAATGCAAATACCAGTGACGAGGTCGACGCCGAATCAGTTTGAAAATAGTTCTACAATCCACTCAAATCACAGACAATATCCTATGGCAAAATACAGTCCCACAGCTTACCATGTCATAAATGAAACTCCGATTAATACAAATCAAGCACAGCAAGTGGCTAACCCATTGTTGGCCCCACGAGCTTTAAACCCCACGTCAGTAAATTCAAACAAGGCTCAACAAGCGTCTTATCATTTACCTGCACCTCATGCTATAAATTCTGCCTCAGTAAGATGTCAAGTGCCTCAACTGCCAAATCAGCTTGTTTCTGCACATGCACCAATTTATTCCACATTAAATACATGTCATGAAGAGCAAACACCTAACCCAGTACCCATACCACAGGTGGTAACGTCAACTTCATCGAATGCTTGTCAGACACAGCAAGTGCAGAATACATCGCTCGCTTCTCCAACTGAAAAGTATCATAAGGGAATTGCATGGCAAGTAACTAAAACGCCAAATTCAGTACAAACGCAGTTACATACCATACCTAAATCAGCATCTGCGGTTGGCACACCTTTAAATATTCCTGCATATGTGCAAATGGATTCAGGCAACCCTTCGCCAAAGCAAACCATTCCAAACAAGAAGGAGATTCATCCTGACATATTCGATGGTTCGGGCAAAACAGAATGGTCAGACTACGTCGTTCACTTCGAGCAATGCGCCAATTGGAATCAATGGTCTGACTCACAGAAGGCACAGATGCTAAGTATCCACCTTCGAGGCGAAGCACAGCGACTGCTAAGTGGTTTGACTGTAGGTCAGTTATCAAACTACTATGCATTGAGACAAATTGTTTCTGATCGGTATGAGCCCAAGGAAAAAGATGTTGCTTACAGATGCCAGTTTAGAATCTGCAAAAGAGAGAAAGGCGAGAGTGCATCGGATTATGGGTATCGTCTAACTAGACTTTCTCAGAAAGCTTATCCAAATTTGACGCTAAACCAACTTGAAATACACGTCCTGGATCAATTCATCACGGGACTTGGTAACTACGAGTTACAGAAGCATGTTCAGTTTGGCCATCCCAAAACATTACATGAAGCAATTGGCCTAGCAACTGAATTTGAAGCGCTTGAAGGCTCTGTGGATAGAGTAAAGAAACCTTCCATAGGAACAGAGAATATAGCACCAATTATCACGCAAAATACACATACACCGCAAATAGGTAGCATCACCCTCGAACAGATTGATAAACTACTTGATAAGAAGCTGAATACCTTGTCTGTGAATACAAGATCAAGAAGTACCAGCCCTGCTCCTTCAAAGTTTCAAAGGTCACCTAAACCGAGAACGGAAAACAAAGAACCTCCATCAACTACTCAGTCTACTGGTGCCAGAATGGATAATTCGAGGGCTGATACATTTTGTACATACTGTAAGCGATACAGACATACCATAGATGAATGCAGACAACGTAAATTTCATGAACGAAAGCAACAAGAAAAACAAGGTGATCCAGAAACCAAGGACACTGCATACGTTATAGCAACTCAGCCTCAGATAAAGGCTATACCTGAGATAGTTGTCACTCCTGCAGATGTCCCAAACATTCAGGCAATCAGCCTAGAAACCCCGGAAGAAAGTTCATACGTGCTTCCTAACCTGTGCGAAAACAAGAAGTATAGCAGCAATGTTTTTGAAGAGCAGCCCCTTAAACCTGTCATCACAAATCAGATCTATGACAGCAACTGTGAGATGAAAACCGATTTGACTGCAGCTTCTTGTCTCTACTTGACGACAGAAATGTACCAGTCTAAGTCAAAGCTTCTGCTTGATACAGGATCCCCTTACTCAATTCTATCCATCCAATACTTCGAAAAACTGCAAGCTAAGCACAAAATAAAACTGTCACACGATGTTGTCAAGTTAACTGCTGCTGACGGTAGCTATTTAGAGGTACGAGGTAAAGCACTCATAGATTTCTCTTCTGAAGGCCAAATCTATCAGCAAGCGTTTATTATTGCTAAAATTCAGGGCATCATAGGAATCCTAGGCATGGACTTTCTCACAAAGTACGATGGTAGTTTAAAGATAAAGCAACAAATTCTTAAAACATCAAGAGGGAAGCTTAAGCTGCATCAACAGAGTTCCAATGCATGTGCACGTATCGTCAGTGCTGATAACATTATTATAGAAGCAAGTACAGAACGACTTATACAAGCAAAAGTAGATCAACCGTGCATAAGAAAGGAGCAGCTCAGTTCCATAGAACCTGCAAGATACCTCACAAGCAAAGGTTGTTTTGTTGCAAGGACTTTAGTTGATCCTAATTGTGAAGATGTTGTAATGTCTGTTGTCAACTTAAGTGATCAGGCAGTGAAAATAAACGAACAGTCACTACTAGGGAAATTAGAAGATGTCGAGGAAGTCTTCACGGAGCACACAGACTCAAACACTTATTCGCAAAGTACAAGTAAACTACCTGGCCACTTGGACATTCTACTTCAGAATGCCTCAAACAAATTAACAGCAGCTGAAAAACAAAAACTCTCGGAAGTACTTATGCAGTTTCAGGATATCTTCACAACTCCTGATGGTACACTTGGACAAACAAACCTCGTAGAGCACGAGATAGAAACAGGAGATAATAGGCCAATAAAACTACCGCCTAGGAGAATCCCGATTTTCAAACGTGACCAAGTTGATGAAGAGTTACAGAAGATGTTAGATCAGGGAATAGTGGAACCAAGCGACAGTCCATGGTCGGCCCCAATTTGTTTGGTAAAGAAGAAAGATGGGAGTTGTCGATTTTGTATAGATTTTCGAAAACTGAATGCGGTTACAATTAAAGATGCTTTTCCCCTTCCACGCATTGACGACACGTTAGATTCCTTGTCTGGATCACTGTGGTTTAGCACATTAGACCTGGCAAGCGGTTATTGGCAGATAAAATTGTCTGAGAAGAGTAAAAAGAAGTCCGCATTTGTAACTCCTCATCGTGGACTATTTCATTTTAATGTAATGCCATTCGGGCTTACTAATGCCCCCGCAACATTTCAGAGACTCATGGAAAAAGTGCTGTTTGGCCTAACCCCTCAGAAGTGCTTATGTTACCTAGATGACATAATTATACTTGGAAGTACATTTGATCAGGCACTTGAAAACCTAACGATGGTTTTCCAACGTCTTCGTCAAGCCAATCTAAAGCTCAAACCTAAGAAATGCTTCCTTTTTCAGCCAAGGGTAACATATTTAGGTCATGTGGTGTCAGAAGAAGGAATTTCCTGCGATACCTCAAAGATTGAATCTGTCAAACACTGGCCAAGTCCGACAAACAAAACTGAAGTACGATCAATTCTTGGATTGATAGGCTACTACAGAAAGTTTATTCCTTCATTTTCCTCCCGAGCAAGCCCTTTAACAAAGCTCACTCGCAAAAAGGCGAAATTCCACTGGACTCAAGAATGTGAAAATGCTTTGCAAGATCTGAAAGACTGCTTGATAAACAGTCCCATACTTGCCTTCCCAAAGTCTTCAGGAATGTTTGTTCTTGATACAGATGCAAGCTTGCATGGAATAGGAGGTGTACTATCACAAATCCAAGACAACGAAGAAAAGGTTATCGCATACGCAAGTCGAACACTAAACACAGCACAACAACAATACTGCACAACGAAAAGAGAGCTTCTTGCAGTGGTAACTTTCATGAAGCACTTTAAACACTATTTACTAGGTCAAAGGTTTACCATCAGAACAGACCATGCACCACTCATTTGGTTAAGAAATTTCAAAGAACCTGAAGGTATCATAGCTAGATGGATAAGCACTATTGAGACTATTGACTACACAATACAATACAGACCGGGCAGAAAACACCAAAATGCAGACGCCCTTTCTAGAAAACCAAACAGAAAATGTCCAAATTTGTCCTGTTTCGATTGCTATCCCTGCAGTCCTGATTTAGGTATGGACAATAATGGGGGAGCCGATGACAGGCAATCGGTCACATCGACCGAAGTGAACGAGGAGAGTATGTGTTCCTACGAGTCCCCTGCCACTCCTTCTAGTCCCGCGCCGGGGCAACCAGATAGGAAGACAGTCCCATCGACCGTCTTGACTCTAGGTGCACATAGTAACTACGGGTCACCTATCAGCCAAGTACTTCCTGAAACGCGTCCGAATAATGACAGGGATAGCACGCCGAATTGGCTTCCAACTTGGAGCCATGACGAATTGAGCGAAATGCAAATGGAAGACAATTCCATTGGCTTACTTTTAGAACGTAAGTTAGCAAATCAGAAACCCACGTCGGAAGATATTAGTAAAGCTAATTCCACTGTCAAGGCTTTATGGTATCAATGGGATACATTGGAAATAAAAAATGGTATTCTATACCGGCAATGTGAAGATAACAAGGGTTTTACAGTCTTCCAGGTAGTTGCACCCGAAGCTATACGCCAGCTCATTTTTACCAATCTTCACTCAGCGCGAACCGCGGGCCACTTCGGTCGGGATCGAACAATTGAAAGTGTAAAGTCTCGATATTACTGGCCTGGATTAAGAACTGATATAAGTCGGTGGATAAAGGAATGTGACATATGCGCAAGAGCAAAGCCTGGCCCTGGTTTAGGGAAGTCTGCACTTAAACAGTTCCGCGTAAATGAAGTTTTACGTTGTGTAGCCGTTGATATTTTCGGTCCTTTACCATTGACAGAAAATGGAAATCAGTATATAATAGTGTTAGGTGATTATTTTTCTAAATGGGTAGATGCGTGGGCAGTGCCCAATCACACTGCACAAACGGTAGCAGATAAGATAGTTGTTGAATTCTTCACAAAATATGGCTGCCCAGCTCAGATCCATACCGATCAAGGGAGAGAATTCCAGTCCGAACTCTTCCGATTAGTGTGTGAAAAATTCGGAATAGAACAAACGCGAACTGCCCCATATAGACCAAATTCCGATGGTCTTGTGGAAAGGTTTAACCGAACCCTCAAACAAATGCTAAGGACGTTTAGCGCAGAAAATCCACGAGATTGGGACGATCATTTACCATATCTATTAATGGCTTATCGCGCTTCCCAGCATAACAGCACCGGTTGCACGCCGAATTTGCTATTTCTACAGCGAGAGATAGCATGTCCCCTTGATCTTATGGTAGGACTACCACCTAATACATTAGACGATATTTGTCCCATTCAATATGTAGAATGGGTGAAGTCGGCAATGAACATAACCCATGAGTTCGTATTCAAAGAATTAGGAATAGCTGCAACTAGACAGAAAACCTATCATGATCGTTGCTTAAAATCCAGAAATTACAATGTAGGAGACTGGGTATGGCGTTTCTATCCACCTACTGAAAGTCTAAAGCTTGGTTTGGGATGGACTGGGCCATACTTAATAGTAAATAAGTTTTCAGACCTCACGTATTCCATACAAAAGTCCGCGGCTTCTCCCATTGTAAATGTCCATGTCGATCATATAAAACCCTATGAAGGACAAAATGCACCAAAAAGTTGGTTAACTGTCATAGACACATCAAATGTCGCCAATGACAATCCAAGCATATCAAATGGAGATTTATCTGATATGGTAGAAAGTGAAATTCCACTGCCGTATGAAAGCACAAACATTTCCAATGAAAATCTCGCCAATGCAGATAAAATGCAAAGGTACGAAGACGAATCATTAGATTGTTCCAAACAAAGCTATCAGCCTGACAATGATAATAGACCAACGACAGGTCTACCCACAATCAGGTCACGAAGAGAAAGAGCAGTAAAACCGCGACAGATTTGGTCGCCATCTTAAAATCTAAAGACAATTATAATGTAAAACAGATTGGTAATATGTAAATATAAACCATATGATGTAAATATAGTCTTTGATAAAAGACATTTATAAATGTTAGTTTTCATGCAAAATTGTTGTAAAAGAGTTCAAAAGCTTAAATATCACAAGCATATAAAATATTGTAAAACAATGTTAATAAATATATGTGAATATAAAGGTTAAAACATAATATTTTCATCTCAAAAGGAAGATGGATAAAAATATGTTAAACCTGTAAAACATAAAATATGTAAATAAATATCAATCAAAAATGAATGCACTTCTATTTTCCATAAAAATGCCATTGAAAAATATATATTTGACTGGCTCAAATCAAGATAATTTTTACAATACCAAGAAGATTACGTCTTTATCAAGCCGATAAGCAGTTGTCCACTGTAGACCTTTCTGCAAGTTTACCTACTTATGTTGCAGAATGGATGCCATATCAATTGGAGTCAAGGACGATGAGGTCAATGACTTTCTCAAGAAAGAACGGCCACTGTGGCCTCAGACGCCTACGCCATGTCCAGTGTCCGTATGCGATCGCAATAGATGTTACAGCTCCTTTAGAGACTTCATAGATCACTGGAAGGCTGTACATATTGATATGAAAACAGTTTATAAGTGTAAACTATGTAGACGGTTATATGGAACTCTCAAGCATAAAAAGGCACATTCCAAATCAAAATTTCACCAGGCACAGACTGTTGAATTCCAGGAAATAACCAAATTAAATGAGGAATACATTGATCCAAAAGGACAGTTTCCTTATCAGTTAGGGTCGCCAGAATTTCGAAAAAATATGAGACATTTACAAAGGGACTTAGCAAGTGCTCAACGACGACTTGACGCTACAAGTTGGCAATCTAACATTCCCGACCTTCCAGAGGGCGAGGTGAAACATCATATTTGTCGGGATGAACGAGTTGTGGAGAGACAAGGTGTATTATACAAAGATACAAACTTATGGGCCTCACCATCCAAGAGGAAACGTATCAGATTATCTTCAGAATAACTTTATGTGCTCTTTACAAACCATACACCGAAAGATAGTGACCTGTCTCTATTCTTAATGGAAAGATTTGCCATTCAAATTTATTTGATGAAAAAACAAATTATGGTTTTCATCAAATAAATTTTCTTTAGCGGGGAGGAATGTAATAGACACAGGTCCGTACATTACTAAATTCTTGTGTATCAGCCTTATTCTAGTATTTATCATTGTGATTAACTAACGGAGTAACTTTTGGACTTCATTATTGTGGAAAGACAATCAGTTTCTACTTTCGGTTTCCATGTGTCTGAACTGATTACCTGAACGCATTGTAAACGTCTAGTGATTATGACTTATTTCCAGCAGTAGTTGTTTCCCTTGAACTACCAACGTTTTATAAACGTTTTAATACTATTGGTTTGCATCGGAACCAATAGATAACACCATTTAATAGTAATATTTAACATTATACACTTATCCTTCAAACAAGTGTCAGTTGGCCAGTCAATTTAGTTGTTTGCAAGGTGGGCAACTCTGACTTATACCTGTTTCTTACTTTTGTCCCAATAGGACACCCAAGTAGTTACGGGTTTAGATCGCTTTTGGCCGAACCGGTCACCAAGCGTCTGTAGTTAAGCAACATCTCTTGCTTTCTACAAAATCTAAGGGTTTAAATCTTATCCCTACTTTTGCCTCCCCGAGGCACCCAGGTGGGGTGAGAATTTCATAAAGTGCATTCATTTTCTTAAGCAGCTTTCAATTTAAACACCTAGCTGATACCTAATTGTAAATAAATTTAAAAACATGTTGCTATTCTCTGTGATCACCGTATCACCATATCCAGTGATACGAACCTGAAAACTTACCTGTTGTCCGTCTGTCTGACTGTCCGTCCGTCCGTCCGTCAGTCAGTAACCCGACAGGCAGGTGATTTTCTTTGCCACTGTTCCCAGGAAGACTTAACTTTTCTAGCAAAACACAACGCGAAGTCATAAGAGTTTTCCTCTGAATGTTGGCAAATTATCAGCCTAGTGGTGGTCTCGGACTAGACGCTTTATCCTAGCCCGACCCCCCTCTAGCCTACTACACATCACAAAAACCCGCCGGAAGGTCAGCTGGGGATTTTCCGGGTATACCCTGTTTTCGCCAACTTCCGATTAACGATCGGCTCGATATGAGTAAAATAATCTTGAAAGTGCCGTAAACCCTAACCCCAAAAACACACATTCAAAAAAAACGAGGGCCTGGTATTTTTTAAACACATATAAGTCAGAAATGACAGCCGTTTCAGCAGCAGAATCCATTTCCAAAAGTGACCTGTGCGCATATATGGGTCGCGTCAAGCGATTTTGGTACTTATCGCCTATGCGAGCAGCGAAGGTTCAGGCGAGCCTGCGCATCCGCGCAGTCTCGCCAGAACCTTCGCTGCTCGCTCATACAAGCAGTGAATCAAGAGAAACCTTCAGACAGAAAGCCATATCCCTGGCCCCTCTGAATGGCTGGGCATGCGCAGTTGAAATTTGTCATGACGGAATGCTCGAAGACCCAAATTCGCTTGGCGGGGCTCATATCATTCTTACATCCCTAGCCCCAGATAAGAGGGGGTATCCACAAAAAATTCTGTACAAAAGGCATGCTGTAGCGCCTCAACAAACAAAATATGTTTCATGCAGAACTACGAAAACTATTTGTACTTTTCAATGAAAAAGAGCAAATTTATTTATTTATTAGAAATTCATGGTTACATACATACATACATACATACATACATACATACATACATACATACATGCATACATGCATGCATGCATGCATGCATACATACATACATACATACATACATACATACATACATACATACATACATACATACATACTAGTACTGGTAAACCGCTTAGAGGATCTAAGCCTGTCCAGGAACCGCGGTGCGAGGCGGACCGTCCATGCTAATAAACCCTATTGGTTTCATTGGGCGACAGGGCTTGAGATGTCATTTCATCTCAATGTCGGGTAAAAGTCCCACAAAATTGGAAGCAACGTCTCCAAAATGACCTTTACAGTGTTGACGGGGACGTTAAACCTCAAATCAAACAAACATACATACATACATACATACATACATACATACATACATACATACATACATACATACATACATACATACATACACTCGTACATACATACATACATACATACATACATACATACATACATACATACATACATACATACATACATACATAAGGACTGGTCGATCCAGTGTCAGTATAATGTGACTGGGTGTGGTATCATGTAATGTGTCTGGGACATGATACTTCAGTGAGGCAGCACTATAAACGTGAGCATTGAGCTCCCTGTCGCAACCAGACACCGTCGTGATATGACTGAAAAATTGTTGAAAGCGAATTCACACACACACACACACACACACACATACATACATACATACATACATACATACATACATACATACATACATACATACATACATACATACATACATACATACATACATAATGAAACAGAAGCCTCCGTGGTGCAGTGGTTACGCTACTCGCCTTGTAAACCAGGGATCGCAGGATCGATCCCGGGCTTCTCCAGACTTTCGGATGAGTCTTTAAACCGAGGTCCCGTCTCCGTATGACCTTAGCTGTTGGTGGGACGTAAAACTAAAACTCACTCACTCACATAATGAAACGTCGTTGTGTCGAAGTTTTACTAGCCAATCTGGGGTTAGTTCAAATAAAATATTCGTTAGTTATATTTAACGATGGCTTAACGAAGATATTAACGAAGAGATAACGAAGACGTAACGATTACGAAATGTCATTTCAAATATAAAGTCGTTAGTCCTTCGTTAGCTAGTCCTTACCGAAGTTTCGTTAGTAAAGTAACATAAACACCGCGTCTGTGTAGAAAACGTGTAGAAAGGAAACACGCCAGCGATCAGCGGTAAACAAAGCGAAAAGAAGCTGAAAAAGTCCCACTGTTTCAGCAAAAGTGGCAGAAAAGAGTCTAGACGACCATAATTTGCTGTTTTGTCGCATGTAAATTGCTTCTTAAGCTTGATAATGTACCCAAAAATACTTGAAATGGTCATGTAATTTTATATGTATTTGGTTGATATGTGAATTTGTATCAATATTGGCTTAGCTCTGCATGTTTGATTTGAGGTTTAACGTACCCGTCAATACTGTAAAGATCTTTTTGGAGACGTTGCTTCCCCTTGTATTGGACTTTTACCTGACACAGAGATGAAATGACCTATCATGCCCTGTCGCCCATAAAACCAATACGGTTCATATGCCTTCTTTTCCTGGGAAGTATTAAAACCTCTAAGGAGTTCGTGGTCAGTTTCAACAAGTCCATGAATATAAACCCTATTAGTTTCATTTGCAGCAGGGCTTTAAATGTCACTTCATCTCAATGTCGGGTAAAATTCTACAAAAGTGGAAGCAACGTCTCCAAAATGACCTTTAAAGTGTTGACGGGGACGTTAAACATCAAATCAAATAAAACTTCTGGAATTCAACTAATTTTAGGGGCAGAACTCACATCCGCCAAAGACCGATCTCTGCGAAAAGCGGTGTTGATTAGATAATCCCTTGTCGACGTCATTCATGTAGATTTACATCATCGTCATTCCACTCATCATTTTCATGGTCACCATCAGCATCGTCAGCATGATGATGATCGTCATCATCACCTCCATCATCATCATATAGCAAAGGTATGTTTCTCCGCATACATTAGTTGTGCAGTATTCCCGTTGATACGATAATATTCATGTTCCCGTTGATACGATAATATTCACGTTACGATTAGGGGAAAAGGTCAAACATCCGCCAGTCATGTGAAGGCACAGGAACCTCATGTTCCAAATTCCACACGTTCGTTCAATGACGCAACGTGTCCTTTTATGAAAAACATTGTAGCGACTTTCATATGTTTTTTTATCAGATACAGGTGTAAGAAGCCATGGCTTCAAAGAGTATGCACTGTCACCCAATAGCCATGCATTTTGTATTTGATCCGTCTCGAAGATGTCACGACTGTTTATCAAAATGTACGCATCGTGCGTGCTTCCAGGCCATCTCACCACTAAGTTCGGGAAGTTATAATTTGCGGCACATATGCCCTGGACGTTTATGGTGTGGTAGCCTTTACGTGTCACATACAGGTGGTCAGCTTCGCTTGGAGCTTTTATTGGATTAAAAGTCCCATCAACAGCACCTTACACTGGAAAAATTAGCAATAGTGTAGAATCCTTGTTGAATATCCCTTATGGCATTTAACGGGGTTGGAAAGTGTATAAACAATGGTGCCCGCCTTGCCACGTGATACGAAACGACATGAAGTTACCTGTCAGCTTACACAGACAAGAATTATAATAAAAATAAAAAATGAGTTCCTTCAAGAGCAATGAAAACATTCATAAGAAAGAAGATGGGCCATACTACGTATTTTCGGCTAATAAAGCCTCATCAGTGACCCTGTAATGATCCGGCAAAGAAAGCCAGAGGAAACATACTGCAATTTTGCGAATTTCGAATAGGCGGTCGATTCAAAGACTGATATAAATCAAAATGGGGTCCAAATAAATAAAAACCTGTCTAGAATATGAGTCTAAACAAATAATTTTGTTCTGATTTCTCAGAATATTCACGCTATTCTCAAAGAACCAAAAGTAAAATATAAACTGCACTATGGTTGATGTACGGAGAGACGTTTTACGGCCGCCACACGGCACAACACCAGCTGCAGTGAAGGCAAATAAAAGTCAAAAATGAGTTCCTTTAAGAGCAATGAAAACATTCATAAGAATAAAAATGGGCCATACTACGTTGTTTCGGCTTATAAAGCCTCATCAGTGACCCTGTAATGATCTGGCAAAGAAAGGCAGAGGAAACATACTGCAATCTTGCAAATTTCGAATAGGCAGTCGATTCAAAGACTGATATAAATCAAAATGGGGTCCAAATAAATAAAAACCTGTCTAGAATATGAGTCTAAACAAATAATTTTGTTCTGATTTCTCAGAATATTCACGCTGATCTCAAAGGACCAAAAGTAAAATATAAACTGCACTATGGTTGATGTACGGGGGAGACGTTTTACGGCCGCCACACGGCACAACACCAGCTGCAGTGAAGGCAGTGCAGCCTCCGTGGTGTAGTCGTTACGCTACTCGCCTTGTAAACAAGAGGTTGCAAGATCGATCCCGGGCTTCTCCAGACTTTCGGATGAGTCTTTAAACCTAGGTCCCGTCTCCGTATGACCTTAGCTGTTGGTGGGACCTAAAACTCAAACACTCACTCACAGACAAGAAGCTCCCTGATGCGTAGTATCTCAAGGCAATGCAAATTTGTAGAGACGTTAGTAATGCATTATTCCGCCGAAAAGGATGGTTTAAGTCATTATGGAGAAGCCGGCATAATTCAAAGATGCCATCATTCCTGTACTGCTTGAGCAACTCCTTCGATTATAATTCGAACTCCCGAGCCCGCTCTTCGGGGCTTGAAGAAGTAGATGGGCTGCATGATGCTTTCACGCAGAGCTGAATCAGGCCACACACGAGTACTGTGGTCAACGGCTTGACGGATCTAAGCCTGCCCAGGTAAAGCTGGGTGAGTCGGACCGTCCATGCTTATAAACCCTATTGGTTTAATTGGACGACAGGGCTTGCGATGTTATTTCATCTTAATGTCGGGTAAAAGTCCGACAGAATTGGCGGGACGTTGAACCTAAAAAAGAAGAAAAAAAAGAAAGAAATAGTTCTAACTCAAGCTATTTTAGTAAACGCCTTTGGTGGTCTTAAGAAAGTTCCTTGTCATTAATGATAGAGTGGACTGCATTTTCCAGTCCTTCACTGCGATATCTGGGAAAATCTGGGGGTCACTGATGGGGCCGAATTGGCCGAAACTAGGAACAGTGATTATCGATGCTCGAGCTCATGTCGCCATCTATCACACCCTGAGAAAAGCATCACTCTCAAAACGTTGAATTTCAATATTTGACCGTGATTTTACCAAAAATGAAAGACCCTGTGAACGAAATAATCAATAGTTTCAATATTTGACCTTGACCTTAATTGATAATAAATCAAGTTTATATTTTTACCCCTCTTCTTCTATTTAATTAGAATTATCAGAATGAGTGATGGTAAGAATTATAGAAATTTATTGTTACAATCATTTATTTATTTATTTATTTTTATTTATTCTTTTATTTTATTTATTTATTTATCATCATACTCGCAATGTCATAGACTTTCCAAATATCTATCTGAGCTAACCATTTTCTTCCCAGATACTCTGAAATTCCTACTTAACGAATGCCTTACGACGACCCTAGAGTCGTCGTTAAATTCTGTCGTATTAACGAAAATTTGTTAACTCTTCGTTATTAACGATGGGTACTTTGAAATCAAAATTTAGCTAACGAAGGCTTAACGAAGACTTAACGAATAACACAAGGCTAACGAAGCTTATTTGAACTGGCCCCAGGCCCAGAAAATTTTGAACACTCAATACATTTCTGTTCTATGATGTATTCTTTGTTTACAAAGAAATCCCACCAATAGAACATATTTTACGTCCTCGTCAACACTATTCATGTGATTTTGTATTCTGTGGGATCCACGTATTGCCATTTTTGATTTCGGATATTATGAATTACTTGGGACAGAAAAGACTATGTAATAGCTGAGTGGGTGTGCAGACTTTGTTGTTTTTGCCAACCCAACGTTAGCAAGTCCGTGAAACGCATATCTATGTTATCTTATAAGACATTAATCTTATTCTTGCCAGAAACATAGATTGAGGGTACCCGTCAGAACCGCCTCTCTTTCTAGCGAAATCTTAACCGTTTTTTACCGATCATTTTACCAGCTTTTGTTTTGTTTGTTTGATTTGAGGTTTAACGTCCCCGTCAACACTGTAAAGGTCATTTTGGAGACGTTTCTTTCAAGTTTATGGGACTTTTATCCGACCTTGAGATGAAATGACATCTCAAGCCCTGCCGCCCAATGAAACCAATAGGGTTTATTAGCACGGCCGATTCGCACCGCTTTGCCTGGGCAGGCTTAAATACTCTAAGCGGTTTACCAGTACTCGTGTGCTGGTCGGTTTCAGCTCTGTGTGGAAGCATCATGCAGCCCATCTATTCCTTCAAATTCCGATGGGCGTGGGCCCGCGATTCACAAGATGACTATTCGTTTTAGACAAATATGTTCCATTAAGTTAATAGCCTGCCCCTGGGAAAAGTGGCACTTTAAATCCTAGCGGTATCTATGGGTTGTAGGGATTGAGATGTCATTTCATCTTATTCTCTGGTTAAAGTCCCACAAAATCGAAACAACGTCACCAAAATGACTTAGTGCTGACTGGGACGTAAAACCTCAAACCAGACAAATAAAGAAATCAGCAGGTAAAAATTCATGTCCGTATAAGGACCATCCCTGTTAACTCCACTTGAGCCCCGCCAAGCGAATTTTTGTCTTCGAGCATTCCGTCATGACAAATTTTAACTGCGCATGCCCAGCCATTCAGAGGGGCCAGGAATATGGCTTTCTGTCTGAAGGTTCCTCTTGATTCACTGCTTGTATGAGCGAGCAGGGAAGGTTCTGGCGAGACTGCGCGGATGCGCAGGCTCGCCTAACCTTCGCTGCTCGCATAGGCGATAAGTACCAAAATCGCTTGACGGGGCCCACTTCATATACAGAAAATGTGGTTTGCGGGGGTATCAATCATTCAAAACCATAGTGTGTATGTATCTATTAGAACTGACTCACTGAGGCGGTTCTTGCGAGCACCGCAATCTATTTTTGACTAGAAATAAGAAAATAATCAACCATTTTCATATGGAAAAGTCTAGCTCTTCAAATAAGAAAGACGCCATATTAGCACACGGAAATGTTATCATAATGATTCATTAAATGATCATGTTTCTTCCACGACAGATTGAATTCTTGGGGCCTGTCTAAAACGCTGAAAAACGCGCTGAATTCAGCAGGTTGCTGATCAGCAGATAGTGACTAAAACGCTGATCTGCTGAAATGCAGAACTTTTATTAAATATGGTGATCTTGTGTAATTTTCATATCGTATGTGTTTATTTATGTGTTTATTTATGTTTTTATTTATTTTTTATTTATTTTATTCATTTATTTGTTTATATTGTATGGCCAAATGGTAGGGTGACAATCTGGACCAAAAAAAATGGGAACCCATACCCCCCCCCCCCCCCCCCCCCGTATAACAAGACAAGTCATATACCAAATTGTTCGTCAGGATCAGTAGTATCTGAAACTGCCGGCATAAATTGGCATAAATGATGGCGAGCTGAAAAATCCAGGATGGCGTCCAAGATGGCCGCCATAGCTGTAAATTCCAGTTTTTCGTAAAATATGAATATAAGTACCACAAATCATCTTACAAACTTATTTTAATGTATTTTTCTGGTGTAGAAAGAAGGTTTGTGCTAGAATATGGATCAACTTTTTAGGTTTGACTTGAAAACCGGTGAAAAAATGATATTTTATTGTTTTTGTGTCTAGTTTCATAGGTGGTACATAAAAGCAATTCTGATGTTTCAAAATTTATACAGTTTTAACATATATATTGTTTTATTTTAACTAAGACACTATTCTAAAATACATTTAACACTATTCTAAACTACATTTATGGTTGGTTATGACTTTTTTACCATCAATTTAGCCCCAGGATTACCCCACCCACTCAGTTTACCAGTAAAATTCATTCACATAAATGCTCACACACACAAGGGATTTGTAGGCGTGTGCTCCATTTTAGACAATTAAGTAGTAGAGGACATTCACAATAATGATTAGTTTTGTTTTCATATTGTCACGAAAACATGCCCATATGTTTTTGGCCCCTTTGAACCTCACTTTTATAGAGAAAAACTAGGGTTTTCAGGGGTAAGCATTATTTTTTTAATTTATGCTTAAGGACATATCTTGTGGGTGTTTGACATTATCGCCACATTGAGAGCGTTCTAATGAGTCCCCACAATCTATGTTTTGAAGAGAAATAAGAAAAATGGGGGGGTGGGGTGATGGGGTGACGGTAGTAAAATGTTCCATTGGATTTGAATTATGCGTGTTTTCGTAATGTTATATTATGCATTTAGCCATTTGGAAACACCACCTCTTTATAATACTTTGTTTTTAACTCAAGCATAAACCTCTTAGTTAAACAGTGTTTTATCCAAACAAAATGGTAGAATAGCATAAAATAACTTCCTTTACATGGTTTTGTCATTTTTTCTATGCAATAATTAGTTAGGGGTTGGACTTTGAACAGTGTTATATAAAATGTGTTATAAAACGATTGTGCTGTACTAATAGGCCATATGAGACTACAAGTACATGTTTGTGTTTTTGTTTGATTTGAGGTTTAACGTCCCCGTCAACACAATTGACAGTGTTGCTGCATTCATAATAAATTGCTGACATCACTAGACACCTATATAGAGTACTGCCTATATAGAGTAAATTATCTGCTTGGGTTATGGAAACGTTGTGTGTGTGTGTGTGTGTGTGTGTGTGTGTGTGTGTGTGTGTGTGTGTGTGTGTGTGTGTGTGTGTTTTGAGTTTTAAGCATCATCAACAGCTAAGATCATCCGGAGTAAATACCTCAGTTTGAAGTTTCATAGATTACTGCCTATATAGAGTACTATATCTGCTTGGGTTATGGAAACTTTCTGTGTGTGGGGGTATGTTTGTGTGTGTGTTTTGAGTTTTACGCATCATCAACATCTTATATCATACGGAGTAGTTGGTTTGTTGGTTGATTTGGGATTTAACGTCCCCGTCAACACTGTAAAGGTAATTTTGGAGACGTTGCTTCCAATTTTGTGGGACTTATACCCGACATTGAGATGAAATGACATCTCAAGCCCTGCTGCCCAATGAAACCAACAGCTTAACCACTAGAACACGGAGATTGCTAGAAGTTGCCAAACTCATGTAAGTACTAAATATATTATGGATACTCGTTAGAACTTGATCTTTTGTAGATGTTATAGCGAGTACCAGAACTTTTAGATAATGCTAACCCATAAAAACCCAGTTTTTTTTTTTTTACTAACATGGGTTTTTAAGGGTTATCATTTCATAAACTTTTTAACTTGATAATTGTCAGCTTAAGACTGTAAACAGAAAAGACTGGACTATTTTGTATTCTTAGTTTTATTCTATTTATACATAATCTACAAAGTAAGTAGGTAAGTAGAAATAAAAGAATTAACAACATCACCAAATGCAGTAACATATTCATGCAATCATATTTTATTAGGGCCCCGCATTGAAAGTGTGGGTGCCCTATAGTAATCACTCTGTCCGTCCGTCTGTCTGTCTGTCTGTCTGTCCGTCCACAAATTTCTGATAGCGCTGCCGGGGCCCTAGTCAGTTTCACTGACAGCTCTAGTTCGTTTCTGATTACGAATAAGAAAGTATGCCTAGTCAAAGTATATTTAATTTTTTACCACCAGAAAAAAATCAGAAAAAAAATCTGATATATTGCAATCTTCTAAGATTGTAGGTATTGTAGAGCAGTTTCGGCGAGGCAATTCTAACGTGTACCGGTCACAATCTATGTTTGGAGCAGAAACAAGAAAAACAATGCATACAATGTTAACCCCAGTTTAACCGTATAAACCTTAAGCCCCCGCCCATCGGGGCTTGAAGAAATAGATGGGCTTCGAGTCCTCACCGTTGTCTCACCTCTGTGGTTCTTTGATTTCTGTGTTCACGGAGATGTTGCACTGATGAGTTAGGAGGCCTTCATGCGGACTGAACAAATTATTTGTCTAAATCGCGACGGAAGTAAGGGCGAGGATTGTGGCCACGTAAAATCGATTTAAGCCCCCCAGTGGAAATCTTCCACTGACCGTTCCAAGGCGGCTCTTCTGTGGCGATTTATTTATGTTGTTGTTTGTTACTTACTGTGTGTATCACTTGTGTCTTTTAATTTTGGATGGCCATATGGCCATTTTGTGGGAAAGTAACTGTCCTTATGGCCTTCCTTTGTTTAGGTTTCCATTATGGTCTGGTCGCTTAATGATTGTATTTCTTTCCCTTTGGTGTCTTTTATGGATGGAGTAAGTTAATTGTATCAATTCCTGATCTTTGTTTTACTTCTACTTTTCATGATGATTCCACGCCGAGCTGAAACCGACCCGCACACAAGTACTGGTAAACCGCTTAGAGTATTATGGCCAGCATAGGCAATGCGGTGCGAGTTGGACCGCCCATGCTTAAAAACCCTATTGGCCCTAGTCAGTTTCACTGACAGCTCTAGTTCGTTTCTGATTACGAATAAGAAAGTATGCCTAGTCAAAGTATATTTAATTTTTTACCACCAGAAAAAAATCAGAAAAAAAATCTGATATATTGCAATCTTCTAAGATTGTAGGTATTGTAGAGCAGTTTCGGCGAGGCAATTCTAACGTGTACCGGTCACAATCTATGTTTGGAGCAGAAACAAGAAAAACAATGCATACAATGTTAACCCCAGTTTAACCGTATAAACCTTAAGCCCCCGCCCATCGGGGCTTGAAGAAATAGATGGTCTTCATGATGATTCCACGCCGAGCTGAAACCGACCCGCACACAAGTACTGGTAAACCGCTTAGAGTATTATGGCCAGCATAGGCAATGCGGTGCGAGTTGGACCGCCCATGCTTAAAAACCCTATTGGCAACATTGGACCATAGGGCTTGAGATGTCATTGCATCTCAATGTCTGGTAAAGTCCCACATTTCATCTCAATGCCGGGTAAAAGTCCCCCAAAACTGGAAGCAACGTCTCCCAAATGTTTACAGTGTTGACAGGGACGTTAAACCTCAAATCAAATCAAATAAAAAATCTAAAGTATGAAAGTGGCAATAATACTGGCGTACTCCAATATCACTTTAAATCAATCAGTAATTGACAGCACGCTTTCATACCAATTCACACCTGACTGACTGGCGAGCCGTCTTTAATCCGGTGTTTGATCAAATCAATGCTACTGAATTCCTTCTATTACCTGGATATTTTATGTGTCAACTTCGACAATGGGCTGCTTAAAGGCATTTATTCTGTAACAGTAAAACACACCGTGTGTCCATAATTGTTTTATTGCCCCCTGTGATATACTGACTATAGCAGATCAAAGGCGGCCCTTAATAGGGTGATTAGTAGCTCTTGTTGAATCCCCTGACTGAGACACTTAAGGGGAAAATCAATAATGTACACCAGTCAACAGTAATTTATTGATTTTCCCCAAGGCGGCCCCTTACCTGTTGAAGACAGAGGACTTCTCTCCAGTGAGCACTGAGGGCTACATAATATTATGTAATGAAATGATAGTCCTCAATAATCAAGAATAAATGCCTTTAAACATGATGCAATAGGAGCTTTTTTCGTGACGTACTTCCGGTTCTAAAAATAGAACGGGAAAAGCCCGGCCGTCATCTGTCGTATTGCTCCAAAGGTAGTGGGACAGATAAAGTGTTAATTACAGCGTAAAACAGTGGAATTCTTTTAAACTTTTGGCGAAATCTAATGTAAGATAACGGGAGAATCACCGATATGCTGCCAGATGTGAAATTACGCATTACGAAAACGATAATTATAATGTACATACGACCCAACAGCGCCCTCTCTCTCTCTCTCTCAGCGCACCAACAATTAGCGAGCGCAGGTAAATGTAAATTACAGTTTGCCGTTAAAAAACGCCACGTCAAACTTGTCAACAACGTCGTGTCTATATCAAACCAACTTCAAAGCGATGCACTGAATTTCACTTTGCAACGTTGATGAAACGTCAGAACGTTGCGTTGGCGATAATACGGAGTTGCTTAATAAAATGTCCAAAAGGGGTAAGTGGCAAATAGTGCAGGCCCAGTGCTTACGACAGAACGCGGCGTCTGATCAGGGCCTATACTGTTTGCAAAAAGTTCTGCCATTTCCCAAATAAATTTGGAAGAAAACACAACTTGACAACCCTAAATTTTGATATGGACTCCTGCTATATATAAGGAGGAAGATTCCATTTGGTACAAAAAGTGTTAAGGGTTTCTTGGAAACAGGGATCAGCCAAACCCCTCTCTCATCTCAAAGGTCACGTGACATTGAAGTGAGTTGAGTTGGTTGTCGACGGCATGACGTCGAGCCAACGTTGACTCGACGCCCGTCTATCAGTCCACTCATTAGTGTTTATTCGACTGTCAGTATGTTTATTTGTCTGTCTAACTGTCCGACTGTTCGCTTGTTAGTCAGTCATTCAGTCAGTCGGTCTGTCTGACGTCTGTCTACTGTCGGTTTGTCAGTCAAACCTCTCTCTCTCTCTCTCTCTCTCTCTCTCCAACGGTCATGTGATATTGAAGTGAGTTGGAGTGGGTGTCGACGGCATGACGTCGAACCAACGTTGACTCCACGTTCCTCCGTCAGTCCACCCATTAGTTTTATGTTTATTTGTCTGTCTAAATGTCACGTAAATCAGTTTGTTTTTGGAGATGATATTTATAAGCCTCAGACTTACTGTTAGATCGTACTTGTCAGTTCCAATGTATTTAATTGTACACGATGTTTGCTAGAAATAAAATATTGATTAAACCAAAACAAACGTAGCCTGTCCATAGGAATCTTCAATTTATTAAAATTGCACATGTAGACAGATCGCTGGACATTTTTGAACTGCTCTTCTAGACAGATCGTTGGATTCTACATGTAGACAGACCATTGGAAAGTTTTCTCGATAGATAGATAGATAGATAGATAGATAGATAGATAGATAGATAGATAGATAGATAGATAGATAGATAGATAGATAGATAGATAGATAGATAGATAGATAGATAGATAGATAGATAGATAGATAGATAGATAGATAGATAGACTTGGATAGCGAATAAAACGAAAAGTTACGTAAAAACTTATTTTGTAAGCTTTCGAGAATAACGGTATCTCAAACCGTTGACATGGGTCATTCACGAAGAGATTTTCGTCAATTAAAAACGGATTTAGGATAAATAGATTTCGGTAATAAAAGCACAACATCATTCTTACCTTCTCGAGGCATTATTTCAATGTAAACGGGTATATTTTCTCTCAAAATGTCTCAATATTGTTAGCATTTTAAGTTCCGCCAATACATTTGAATAGCGATGGCCGTTTCAATTGACGGCCAGTGCTTTGCGCATGCGCAAGAATGACGTCATAAACGGAATTCCTAAAACCTCCTATATACAAATGAGATTTGATTCATTTATAGTAAATAACCCATTCTGTACCAAATGGAATCTTCCTCCTTATATATAGCTGTAGCTCATTTCAAAATTTAGTGGGGTCAGTTTGTTTCTTCAAAATTTATTAGGAAAATGGCTGAACTTTTTGCAAACAGCGGGAGCGGCGTCTGATCTGGGCCTGCACTGTTTGCAAAGTTACCCCATAAATAGGGATTTATGGAACTAAATGGGTTAATAGACAGTAAAACTCTACGTTAAGACCAACTTTGGAACTGTTCAAAATGTTCTTTAAGGTCATTTTTGAACAGCCCCAAAGACCACCTTAGAGACTGTTCAAAAATGTTTTCTTAGACCATTTTAAACAGTCCAAAAGGTGGTCTCCCATCAAAGGACCCTGTTGGTTGAGTATCTTTTTTACGAGTATGATCATAATTACTTTAAACATTTATCGCATACAAATTTATTAGTTGTGCAGGAAAAGACGGACGTATTTTTTACACAAAACTTGTGATATGAGATTCGGCACCCTTCGCATTTAACCATTTCTCCTACGCAGTTTGGTAATCGGCAATAACAATGTAAATTAATAGGAATTGACTTAGATTTTGTCCTGTTTCCTTTTCTTATGGGCCGTTTTGGAACTATTGGGAAACAGGTTAGATATTCAGACGTAATGCAAGTCAGTCAATGTGATCGCATTTTTTTCGTGTCAAAACAATACAATACAATACAATATATTTTATTGGCATTAAACATATATGCAATGCTTTTCGCCAAAAAACAAATGAGCAAGTGGGTACATACATGGTCATAGTATTCAATTATCGAGAAGCAATGACATTATGATAACTCACCCGTGCGACATAGTGCTTTTTTCATGTCTCCAAAATGGCTACTTTTCGGAAGAAAATCCGTGACATTTCTCCCATAAATGCCCAAAACGGAGGCCGCGGGTGCTCGTTAGAACCGCCTTTTCGAGGCGGTTCTAACGAGCACCCACAACCCATGTCCCGGAGCAGAATAAGAAATACCACCATAAACCCCAGTTTTCTCTATATAAAGTGGGGTTTAGGGGGTCTTCATTTCACGGACACGTTCAAGTGATGTACAGTAAGCGCAACTTTTGTAAATTAATTTTAGATTGAGGTAGTTCTCTTCTTTTGAGCAAAATAAATAAATTTCGAGAGGTTGTTCAATAGTTTTTTCGACTTAATTTGTAGAAGTGATTTAAATTTATTTACTGTTGGCCATCTACAATAGTATGAGGGTAGATATTGTCTTCGGATTTCAGAGTAGTGAGGGCAGACTAATAAAAAGTGATACTCATTTTCTACCGAATTCATATTACAACAAATACAGAGCCTTTCTTCACGAGGAATGCCAGAATATCGTCCTGTCTCTATTGCAAGACTATGGGAACTTAGTCTGAAGCGACTTAACGCAAATTTAAACTTATTCGGGGAGACAGAGTCTAAGTAATGTTCGAGTTCTGTGTCTTCTTTAAAGAGACAGTATGACTGTAGCTTCGAAGATGTATTTAAAGCCGTCATTAATTCCTGATCAGCATTATCAAATAATCTTTGTTTTATTTCGTTATATGTAGCTGTATCAAGTGTTTGACTATTCCATACGTAGCCAAATCCTAATTGGTGAAGTATGAGTTTTATTTGGTGCGCCCAGTTAGACCCATTGTAATTTTGACCATTTCTGACATCATTTAATAAAACATTGTATACATTCCTAACCAGAGGATTCTTATTTTCTAGTATTTTCATCCAATATTTGAGTATTCGTACTTTTCTGAAGGTTATTAATGGTTTACGGCCTAGTTCGCTATATAATGCTGCAAGGTTAGTAGACTTTTTTACGCCAAGCAAGCTCCTACAGAACTGAGTATGGATACGTTCTATATCGGGACCCCCATGAAGACCCCAGACCTCGCATGCATAATTGAGAACGGGGCCTACAAGGCTATCAAAAAGTTTAAATTTCTCTTTATTTTTCAAAGTTATATCCTGAAAAAGCCTGTTTAGGTTGTGTAGAGCATAGGATCCATATTCTGATAAGCATTTTTGTGTCCTGTTCCAGCTTCCATTTTTATAAAACATTGTACCCAGATATTTAAAATTGTCAACTACGTCGAGTTTTATGCTATTGTAGTAAATATCAGCTTCAGTTTTTCTGCCTTTTTCAAATATCATAATCTTAGTTTTGTCTGTATTTACCTTAAGGTCCCAGGTGCGGCTATAATCATACAGTTTGTTTAGCATAATTTGTAAGGACTCAGCAGACTTGGAGAAAAAAACCGCATCATCAGCGTACATAAGCATGAACAGGTTGATCTCATTCAATGATAAAATGTCATCGTCTTCAGCGGACGTGCTTTCAACAATATCGTTAATGAAAAATATGAATAAAACTGGGGAGAGCGGGTCCCCTTGTTTAACCCCATTATAAGTATTAAAGAAACCAGTATATTTACTTTTATAGCGAATACATGATTTAACGCTGTCGTACATGGCAAATAAAGCTTTTAGCATTATTTTGCTGCATCCATCACGTAAAAGTTTGCGCCATAAAAATGCTCTATTTACTGAGTCGAATGCTTTTTCGTAATCAACAAAGCAGCAGTACAATTTACCTTTGTTGCTTAGGACTTTTGACAAAATAGCATGAAATATAAAGATACAATCTACTGTAGATTTATCACTTTGAAAGCCGAACTGGAAGTCCGAGATTTTGCCATTTTCAGATGCCCATTTTAAGAGCCTGTTATTTAATACATGCGAGTAAACTTTTGATAAGATATTGATCAGCGTTATACCTCTGTAGTTGTTTGTTTCATCAATGTTGCCTTTTTTATGTATCGGGGTAATTAGCCCTTCGGACCATGAGGATGGATATATGCCATTCATATATACTGTGTTAAATAATTTCAATGAGAGCGGCAGTAAAATATCTATTGAGCATTTAATTATTTCGGCGATTAAACCATCTTTTCCAGGGCTTTTGTTTGATTTTAACGCAGAAATGACTTGTCTGAGCTCTTGTTCTGTGATAGGGCTATCCAGGCATTCATCAGTATTTTCTCCGAAATGCCCATCGGAATCGGTATTATCATTTTCTTCTGCATGGGTTTTGAAAACATTAGAAAAATGGTTAAAAAAGTCATCTGCAGTAAGTTTTTCTGATGATTTTGATTTACGGTCTGTGATGTTTTTAACTTCTTTCCAGAATTGCTTTGGGTTAGACCTAGCCATATTTTGCACACGTTTCCCTTTCTCAAATTTAAACGTAGCCTGTGCCCGACGTTTGGCCTTATTCAGGCTTGTTCTACAGCGTGTTAAGTTTGCCCTGTTTTCATCGGTGCGTTGTCTTGTATATGCGTGTTTTGCGCGATTGAAATTTTGTTTTGCGATTTTACATGTATTATTAAACCATTGATTTGACTTGTTTTTAAATGTTCGGTTTTCGGGCTCATGAACAACCGTTTTACCAAAGTGATGGAAAGCGTCATCATAAAGCAGTGTTGAGAAATTATTGACAAGTTCGTTTACTGATTCATTATCAGCCTTAAGTCCTGAAAGTAGATCATTATAACTGTCCATGTGATTTAGTATAGTGTTCTTAAATAGCTCCTGATTATCGCAGGTCCATATAAGCTTCCTAGTTGAGGCACTTGCATTCAAAACAGACTGTTGGATTAAGGACGCGCTTTGTGCAAAATTCTACTAAGTGTGCGATTGCGAAAACACCGCAATCAACACCATTTGTCTGCTTTTGTGTCTCAATTAATATGACTTCCAAATCATGATCGGTGTGTTCCCCATACATTAAACCTAACTGAATTGACAAGCTCGGTGTCATTATGAAGCGGGCCTGTCTGTCGAATCCAAGGCTGTCAAACATAAAAATACTGTTTGTCTCATCCCTAAATGAGATTACCCAGTGATCTCTACCAGTGTGATGAATCTGGCAAGCTAGACTTTTGTCATTTGGAACAGAATTCATAACTGTTTGTTTTTGGACATGCCAACGTCTTTCATTCGGGAGATATTCTGGGACCTTTTCTGGCAGCTGAAGGCTTGATATCATCGGAAATTGCTTTCTTGCTAAAATATTAACTGCTTCTATTATTTGTGAATTAAGCTTACCGCTGTTTATAATTGCATTTTTATCAGTAGAAGTTAAACCTAAAGACTTTATCCACAAGGGTTCTGATTTTGGCGGGTTTGTATTTTTCGAAACGAGGTTGGAGGGGTCTTCAGTAGTATCATGGCGGGAATCATTGATATCCATCAGAATCTCTTCACCTGTATGATCTTCAGTTATATTTGTCAAGTGTGGAAGTTCAAGTTTCATTCGTTTAGGTGTAGGCGAATCTGTGTTTTCACTTTCAAAGAGATGTTACTTACTAGATTTTTTTAAAATTGATTTTGGGGTCTGCGTAGGAGAAACAATGACTACTTTGGGGGTTCTGGGTGTTTTTGGTGACACAATAGGGGTATTAACTAAATTCAAATCATCAGATATACGTGTTTCCTTTGATCTGAATGGTTTCGGGGTAGAATGGGATATTATTAAGTTATCATCGGGCTCTGAATCCTCTTGGTTAGTTTGATTCATCAAAATTGAATCTGGTGCTGCCATTACCGACGTTTCTTCAACGTCACCTTTTCTACCTCGTTTAGTGCCTGCTTTTTTATCTTTTCGAGCCCGGCTATTTTTTCTCAGAGCCGTTAAGTTTCCGACCCTTTTGTCTTCTGCGGGTTCTAACCCTATTGCCATCATGGCTGATAATATATGTCGACAGCGACGGGTAGACGGACACGGACATGTTTCCTTTGGAAAAAAAGGTAACAGCATATTTTTGATCTCGACTGCCTTTTACAACAAAACATTTCATTTCAGGGGCCAGCACTATTCCATGGTCGTTTATAGTATCTTGTGCGAGTGATTTTTGGCTACAGTTTTTCTTTATACGACCTGGGGTGTTACTTTGTAGTTCAGTAATTTATTTTCTAGTATCAGATTCCAAGTTAGCATTTTCTTCCATATCAGAATCTATTAAATTTTCTTTTGTTTCTTGGTCAAAATATTTTTTTTTATTCTCGTTTGCGAAACTTCGAAGATCTCCCTTAATTTTCTCAATAATTTTATCTGGGTGACAAACGCGTTTCGGCAAAATAACTGTTTCTGGATCTCTCAAAGCATACTTGTACTTTTTCATCAAATTGAATTCACCCACACCACAGAAGCTTTTCATTAGATTTGCTAGATCAATGCTTTGCATATAATATAAAAACAGGACGATGTTGTCAACTTCGCGTTCTTTCCATTCAGTAAGTCGTTTTAATTTTGAATTTATACTCTCAGAACAGTTGTTTGTTATTCCGGAATAAGGATTGTATAAATCTAAATCATCCAAAACCCAACGAACAGCAAATTTTTCAATCGTGTTCAAAAGATTATTGTCAAAGTAATCGACCATTGGCCGACTCCATAATACCTTGAATTTTTCCAGAAGAGTTTTAAAATCTTTTTCATTTTCACTGTGTAAAAGTTGTTTTATATGAGATTCATACCATATCTGATCTTTTTGAGTTGCACCGTGTTTAGACAGCCAAAATTTCAAATCTCTTAAAATGTGATTCCAACAGATTAGTAAATGTGCGTTTGGTAACATTTTCGTAATTGCATTAACTATACCCATCTCTCTATCAGTGACAATAGGGACGTTTTTCTTACCTAGTCTAGGTATTTTTTCTTTAAGAATTTCAAGAAATTGTTCGTGGCATTTCTGAAACTTTCTTTCATGCACCATGAAACCTAAAGGAATGGCGGGATTTTCTGCAAACATAATATGCTGAAAAGCCAAAGTTGACACATAAAAATCTCCAAGGCAAAAAGTTGTATCATAATACAAAGTAACAGGGTCACTATTTTTTAGCTGTAATAATCGGTCGAATTCCTGAAAAATATCGGAAGAACCTAGAACGACCTGAAGGTCTGGAATTGTTTTAATTTCATAAATGAAGGGTTCCAGGTGATAAACAAGCTCATGCAAATTATACAATGAATCGTGCCCTAGTTTTCTTTCCTTTCTTTTGTTGTACTGTACATTTGAAATTTGTTTATTATCTCTTACACTACTAATGCCTGATAATTTTGCAGGAACCGTATTCTCAGAATCTAGTTTGTCCTTGACACTCTTAGGATTATCATCTCCAATGAGTTTTATCTTACTTAAAACAGACGGTTTTGTCCTTTGATGAGGTCTAAAACCTGTCTTTCTATTTCCATGTGACTCACTTTGTACTCAGTTTCTTTACCTAAGTATTGTACAATGGTCAAATGATTATAATCACTGCCCAAAAACCTAATCATAACTCTCTGAAAATAATCGCTTTCTTCTTTTCCGTTTTTAATTCTGAAATATGACTTCTCAAGTACCTTATCATAGTTTGTCAATTTACTTTTGCCATAGTTTCGCCATGAATATCCATCAGCACGCCAGTCCTCTTTGTTTTCTATTTGCTGGCCATCAGTAATAAGATACACAGTTCCTCCTTTAGGTTTATACGGCGGCAAAGTCGACACTTTCTTTACGTCCGGATTTTCGAGAATTTCTGCAGCCTCTGAATGTTTCAATTTTACTTGACATTCCACATATATGATAGAATCAAACTCATCTTTTTCACTTTCCGTAACAATGTCAGTCTCGTCACTTTCGGCACCACCACCATTTAATGTCTTGGCTAAGCGCGACACAACTGGGTTGTACTTGGTTTCATAACCGTCGTTATCGTTGTCGTATTCAGCGTCGTCGACTTCGTTATCGCTGCCGGGCGGTAAAAGTTGGTAAATGTTTGGCGAACTGACTGCTTGCCACCATGCCGTCGTGAGAGCACCCGATGGTATGGTACATGCTCGGAATGTCTTGTGTCTTGGTAGGGGGGTCGGCTTCAATGCGATTGGCGTAGGTTTCCATTGTGTCTCTGTTGGTGGGAGTGGAGTTTCTCTCAGTGGGTGATGAGGGGGGTTGTTTGTCTGTTTCTCCCTATGCACAATATGTTCTTATAATCAAAGACATTTTGTGCTCACCACACACCCATATTAATATAATGTTATTTATCAAGTAATTTCGTACTGACCCAGTCACAGGTCCGAGGTCTAATGCAAAGTGAAAACGTTAACAGTCAAAGACATATATACGGTAAAATACGGGTCAGATCCGGTCCGATCCGGTGATGCGCTCGATCCCCCTACGATATTTTTAGGACGACGAGGAAGATCACCATTTTGAACATTGCAGAAATAGTTGCGCCGATTCTGTCTCTCATGGTTTGCAAATTTTACATCTTCTTACAAATAAATATGCTTTAACAATACTCAAAATATGTATTTTCCCTTGGGCCAACAGATAGTACTTGTCGCCACCATCTTGTACACTGCGTACCAACGATTTAGTTTGGATGGACCATAGTGACGTCACGACTTTCCCGCCATGGAACCAAAGTGCGTTCGATCAAGAGGTTAGCTTTGGTGGTTCCGGGTCATTTCGGCCCATTACAAAATCGGCCCATGACAAAATCGGTCCATCGCAATAATTTCGGCCCATAAATGATTTCAATATATATATATATATATATATATATATATATATATATATATATATATATATATATATATATATATATATATATATATATATATATATATATATATATATATATATATATCGCTCGGCATTTATATAATTCTTTTCAATAATTACCTCTCTCAGATGTGTCTTCTCGCAATGCAACCTTTGTAATGGAATATATGAAATAAAAATAAAGGAGGGTGTGTTTAGTTAGAAAAAAATATGTATATTTATGAACTTAGAAATTGTAGTTCTGGGGTCATTATTTATTTATTTATTTATTTATATTGTAGGTATGCAAAATGATCAAAAATCACTTTACAGTGTTACCTTTATCGACACGTGCCTTAGAGTAACAAACAGAACGATTACCATATTACTCAAACCTCAGTCATTATTTGGGCACGTGCCAATCACCTATAAGTTTATGTCTCTAATGCGAGTTTTGTTTCATTTTATGAATGTTACTGGGCATGGGCACATCGATAGCTATATGTGGGCCTAGTGCCGGGGCCCAGCGAAGACTCACATCAGCCTGCGCATCCGCGCAGTCTAATTTGTGTCTTCGCTGTGCACTGTAGCTATGAACTCCAGCGATCATGACCATACTGTGCCGTTAAGCAAGATGATCTGTGTATGCTGGGGAAATTGTTGAAATTACCGGTCACTTGCTTGTTTATTTACTTTGTGTTTCAAGCAGCCTAATGTGAAAAGGGCTTCTTCGGGACCCGAAAAAAGTAAAAGCACGAAAACCTATGGGTGGTTCCTGTAAAAAGATTTTCTACTGAAAAACTAATCAACATGATTCTTATTCATAACGTATCCCATTACTTAAACAGAAGTTAAAAGGCATAAATAAGAAAAAATGTACTCGTATACAATAGAACCCTTAAAAATTTCATAAGTCATATGCGACTGTGAGCAACGCTTGATGGCAGTTTTCTAAACATTGCCTGAAATGAAAACTATCTGACAAAGAACATAAACCATTAAGCATTTTCAATATTCTTAAGTGTGCATTTTCTTTCCCATAGCCATTACGATACATATTAATTTCTCAAACTGAACATACGTTTCACTTTTATCCCCATTGTCAGCTTACAGGCTACTGTTTTGGCCGTGCAAGCAAACTAATTATATGCAACAACGGAAACTATATCATCTTTTAAATTAGGGACCGAAATTGCTATGGTCCGATTTTGTATGGGCTGATTTTGTCATGGGCCGATTTTGTTGTGGGCCGAATTGTCCAGGGACCACTGGTTGGTGGTCGAACTGTCGCTTAGGGCGTTTTTGTTGTACAGAAACCAGTTTCGGTTCTGACCTGGTTTCAAAAACTATCCATTTGTTGATCGAAACTTTTTTGAAACCGAAACCGGTTTGTACATTTTTTGGCTGAAACCGGAACCAGTTTTTGAAACTAACGAAACCACCTCCTGAAGTGAAACCACCTCGCCGGTTTCGCTCTGTCCGAATATATGCACAGTCAGAAAAAAAATGGCGGAAAGTGAAGATCGTGCACAACTGAAGCTTGCCATCGACACATATATTAAATAAGATATATCTTATATGGTATATTAAATATCTTATATTTTATATAAGGTGACTTAAAAATTATTTAGCATATATCTTATTTAGTATGCTAAATAAGGTACCTTATATAAAATATAAGATATTTACTATACCATATAAGATATCTTATTTAATAAATGTATCGATGGCGAGCTTCATTTGTGCACGGTCTTCAACTTCTGCCATTTTTATTTAGTACAGCCCCCGCCCATAGGGGCTTGAAGAAATATATGGGCTGCATGATGCTTCCACGCAGAGCTGAATCAGGCCCGCACACTAGTACTGGTTAACCGCTTAGAGGATCTAAGCCTGTCCAGGAACCACGGTGCGAGGCGGACCGTCCATGCTAATAAACCCTATTGGTTTCATTGGGCGACAGGACTTGAAGAGTCATTTCATCTCAATGTCGGGTAAAAGTCCCACAGAATTGGAAGCAACGTCTCCAAAATGACCTTTAAAGTGTTGACGGGGACGTTAAACTTCAAAAATCAAACAAACAAAAAATATAAGTTAGTATATTAGATATCTTATTTGTGCCAATATGTAAGATATCTCTTACATATTGGCACAAATAAGATATCTTATATACTTAGATTTTTTTTTTGATTTTTGAGGTTTAACGTCCCCGTCAACACTTATATGTTAAATAAGATATCTAATATAGTATATATGATATCTTACATACTATATAAGATATATGATATATTTGAACATGTAAAATATATATTACATTAGATATCTTATATGTTAAATAAGATATATATTATATAAGATATCTAATTTAATATATAAGATATCTTATATGCAGACTTATATAAGATATCTTAATTACGATATTAGATATCTTATATAATTTGGAGGGGGGGAATAAAATCATTGCACTTTAAAGTCGCTCCCTGACACTCCAGGGTCATCAAAATGCCCGACGGAGCTAAACTGAAACACAGCTTATGAGGAGACTTCATTAAATTTAGTGAGATATAAGATATCTTATATGCCATATTGAAACTGAAAAAAAGAAACCGTGTATTTTGTGCATCAGCTGAAACTAGTTTCGGTTTTTTTCAAAACCAATTTAGGTTCTTGTCAAACCGCTGAAACCAATAAAACCGAAACCGAAACCAGTTTGTGTATAACAAAAACGCTCTTAGTAATTAGGTTGCGTAAACTTACCGAAATGGACCTAATTACCGACACGGATCGGAACGGACCAATTTCATCCCGGTTTCCGCCATTTATTGGGATAATTATATAAAATACACACTATTTTCATCTTTTACGAAATTGTGGATGCCATTTTTCATATATAAATTTGACAAATGTGGAATATGGGTCAGTGCACAATAATCTCACCCAGTGCGTCAGAGCTACCACAATCACTTTCCTTAGTGGTGTTTGGAGCAGAAATAATTAAAAAATACATATATTCATCAAAATAGTTATTTCTGGAACCAGAAAGCAGGGTACTCAAATGCATGCATGTATATTCAGGCATACACGTGTGTGTCTTTTATTTGCGAACCCATTACTGTTTTGTTATTTGCTATTTTGAGTCATGTTACAGTTGACTCTCGTTATCTTAAACACAGATAGCTCAAACTACTGCTTAAGTGAAACTAAATTTTGGCCACTTTTGTTTCAGTTTTGCTATTCGTCCATTAGTATCTCAAACTACTGTTATTTCAAACCAAAATTTCCAGTCCCTTGGAGTTAGATAATTTGATAATAATCTAAACAATCTAATGTGTACTTGTTGACCTCATGATCTCAAGAAAACGGAATTAAAATATATAAAAAAAAAAACTAAAAAGGCACACAATAATTTGTCAGTCGTTTTAAATTTCCGCCAGTTCAAAGTGATTAAGTTATATTACAGTGATATTCTTTGATGAAAGAAATTCAGAGAACAACTTCAAAATGTCCAAATATTTTTATTTACACAACGTTTCAGCCTGTAATGACAGTGATAGTCTTTGTAATACCAACCGATAAAACAGAAGTGAAGACAATGATCAGGAATCGATACAATTAACCAACAGCTCCCATCAGAGACACAAAATGGAAAGAAAAACAAACATGAAACAACAGACCAAAATGAAACATCAATAGCGGAAAGCCAAAAAGACAGTTACTTTCCCACAAAATGGCCAATTGGCTATCCAAAACAAAATAATATAAGCGATACAAACATTCAAAGACAAACCATAACAAAAATAAACCGCGACAGAAGAACCGCCTTGGAACGGTCAGTGAAACGAATTACGATTTGGGGGCTTAAATCGATTTTACGTTGCCACAATCCTCTCCCTTACTTCCGTCGCGATGTAGACAAATAATTTGTTCAGTCCTCATCATGAAGGCCTCCTAACTCATCAGTGCAACATCTCCGATAAACCTGAAAGTGTTCTTTAGTAATATACTTACCTTAGGCGTGGATATATATCTGGTTAGTTGTTGATAAGACGGTGTCGGTGTATGTGTCTTTTAATTAGGTTTTAAGGATGTGTAAATGGTCGAAATAACGCACAATTATATTTCTTCAATCCGAAGATTTATAAACTTAGTAAATAAACAGCACTATTGATGAAGTATGAGGAACCCTTTTACAGGCTCCATAACTGCACTTAACACCGGCTGTTACATATAAATACATAAATCTTTAAGAAATGAAGTTGAAAAATGCGACCAGAACCGAACTCGACCGGCGACCCATGGCCTACAAGGCAAGTACTCTACCGACTGAGCTATCCGGGCGCTGATGACATTTCTTCAACTCTGAAGTTTTTTAGGAGGCCTTCATGCGGACTGAACAAATTATTTGTCTAAATCGCGACGGAAGTAAGGGCGAGGATTGTGGCCACGTAAAATCGATTAAAGACCCCCAGTGGAAATCTTCAACTGACCGTTCCAAGGCGGCTCTTCTGTGGCGATTTATTTATGTTGTTGTTTGTTACTTACTGTGTGTATCACTTGTGTCTTTTGGTTTTGGATGGCCATATGGCCATTTTTTGGGAAAGTAACTGTCCTTATGGCCTTCCTTTGTTTAGGTTTCCATTATGGTCTGGTCGCTTAATGTTTGTATTTCTTTCCCTTTGGTGTCTTTTATGGGTGCAGTAAGTTAATTGTATCAATTCCTGATCTTTGTTTTACTTCTACTTATAAACTTAGTAAATAAACAGCACTGTTGGTATTGGCGAAGATTAAACACTTAAAAGAGAGAAACACGTAAAAGGAGATAAATAAATAAATAAATAAATAAATAAATAAATAAATAAATAAATAAATAAATAAATAAATAGGGTAGATACCTAAAAAGGGAGAAAAAAAAGAAAAAAAGGCCGCAATGCGGCCATTGGCTGTTCAGATGTGATTTTGGGATGTGTTTCTTATTTCTTCTCCAAACATAGATTGTTGGTGCTTGTTAGGAAAGCCCAAATAAAGAGGTTCTAGTGAGTACCCAACATCGATGATTATGAGCAGAAATGAGAAAAAAAAAAATGAACGTGTGTATTGTATGTATATAAGTGGTGACAAACGTACCAACAGGAGAAATATACAAAACTAATCACGTTATCAAGTGCATGTAATGAACACCCTGGAAACCCATATTTTATGTAGATAAAAGTAGGGTTTACAAGGATTTATGGTTGATTAATTTCGTCGTAAATAATCTAAAGCAATACTGTGTCACTACTTTCTTTCTTTCTTCGAATACTGCCAACGCCCTCGCAGGCATTTTCGGCAGGTGTAAGTCATACCTGTGGTCATACTTCAATATTTACATTCCCAGTGTAAAGTCTAATGTAAAATCTATAGAAAACAATGTAGTTCATACTTCCATGAGGGCATCGCGTCACATGATTTTCTGTGACGTCAAGTGACATCAGTGTCAGTCTAAAACATGGTTCTGTACGGGCGTTGGGGACGTAAACACTGTTCCGCTCTTTGTAGAAAAATAGCGTGTACATGTTTTTCAGCTTTAAAAGTCTGTCCGATAAGCATTTTTTCGCCCAGTGATGAGGGGTAAAGAATGTAACTTTAAAAAAATGAACTTAATTTTTCTACTTTTCATGAAAGTATGAACGACACTGGGTCGCTATCAAAGTTTTTATGTGAACCCCTTTGGTCATTATCTATCTATCTATCTATCTATCTATCTATCTATCTATCTATCTATCTATCTATCTATCTATCTATCTTCTTATACTGACTCGGTCAAATTTGACCATTACCTCAGTTGGGTGCGTAGCTAAATTTAGAATTTATCTTAAAAATGAGTCCTTAAAACTATTTACAATCTTAATAACAGAGGTATACTAAAACGCATACCTCTGAATCTCAATCTTACACTGTACGGGCTTTGAACTCCTCTGCGGTCTTAGCATTCACCACAGAAGAGGGAAGACTATTCCACTGGGAAATAGTTCTAGGGGAAAATGATTTTTTCAAAGCATCACTATAGGACTGGTACCTATGGTATTGTGAGTTGTTTACTTTTGATGCCCTTGCTCGGGTTGAAACTGTCGCAGGGATCAAGTTTTTGTCTTTATTAATGGCCACTGTACCCGAATGTATCTTATAGAAGAAGGTTAAAGAGGACTGCTCACGACGGGCCTCTAGGGACGGCCATTCTAGCTCGTTAAGCATGTCACCGACGCTACTTCTATTGCGCCATTGTCGGCAGGTCCATCGAGCAGCTGTCCTCTGCACCTTCTCCACCTGCTGAATCTGAGTTTTAACATAGGGATGTCAAATGGATGATGCATATTCAAGTTGAGGGCGAACCAATTTTTATATGCAACATCCTTAGTCTGCCTAGGTGCAAAAGCCAAGTTACGTCTAAGAAATCCTAAAGTCCTAGTTGCTTTTGATGTTATCTCTGAAATGTGTTGACCCCAATCAAGATCATCAGTGATTGTGATACCAAGGTACTTGGCGGATTGAAACTGCTCCAAAATTTGCTGGTGTAGTGTGTAGTCAAACTTAATTTGTTTGTCCGGAGGCTGTCGTGACACCCTCATTGAATGACATTTGGCCACATTGAACTTTATCTGCCAATCGGCCTCCCACTGTGCTAGCTGATTCAGGTCATCTTGTAAAATAAGACAGTCAGAAGGAGGATATATATTCCTATAAAGAACACAATCGTCAGCAAACAAACGGACAGATGACCTGATATTATCATGGAGATCATTAATGAATACCAAGAAAAGGACCGGTCCAAGGACCGAACCTTGAGGGACACCAGATAAAACAGGGACTGGATCAGACGCTTGGTCATCAAGTACAACTTGTTGTGGGCGCCCTGAGAGCCATGAGCTAATCCACCTATGTGCGGATCCTCTTATGCCATAGTAATCCAATTTATACAATAGCCTTCTGTGACGTACCTTGTCAAAGGCCTTAGCGAAATCAATGATAATCAAGTCAGTCTGTTTGTGGCCACGGTTTATGGCCCCATCCAGATTGCTCACAATGTCATGGAAGAATTGAACTAGTTGAGTTTCGCAAGACCTTTGACTTCGGAAGCCGTGTTGACAGCCAGCAAGAATGCTCTCAAAGGCTAGATGCTTGTGCACGCGACCCACTGAGTTTATACGTTCACGAACAGCAGAAAACTAAAATTAATTTCTTAAATGTTACAATGTTTAAGTTTCTTAATATTTCACAAGTAACCAAAGGATTTTCAAAAATGATATTAATGTAATGATCAACACACTATGCATGTGAAAAAAAATGCATAAAATGTGAAAAGAATGGGTCCGTCATGGTTCGTTCTGGTAATTAGGTCCGGTCCGGTGCGCTCCGGTAATTTTACGGAATCCGGGACGTTTCGCCCCCAAACCATTTCCTCCCCTAGTCGTTTCGTCCCCAAGACGTTTCCCCCCTGGTCGTTTCCCCCCTAGTCGTTTCGCCCACCTAGTCGTTTCGTCCCCCTAGTCGTTTCGCCCCCTAGTCGTTTCGCCCACTTATCAATGTCTATTTAATTTTCACTTTTATTAACATTGTTAAGATGCAAATATTAAAGTAGCATCATCGCCCTGTCACGTCAGCCTAAGGATAACCGATCCTTAGTTACCTGCCGGCACCGGGCCTTAAAAGTGGCCACTCGTGGAGGTGTGACTAGGACTTGTTACACTAAAATTATTGAGGCCTGTTCCTGTAGCTTCAAAATTTTAGTGTAACCATTTACCGGCCATTTTTTTTGGTTTAATTCTTTTTTTTTTTTTTTTTTTTTTTTCTATGTCCTGAACCTGTCTCCATACGGACTGTGTCCAGTGAAAGACACATCCTTTCACTGAGATCCCGGGGAATACGAATCTCACGGCAAGCCAGGCAGCTGAAAAGAGATAGAAAAGGATGAAAAGTATGCCCATCCTTTGTGCGCTAAACATAGATTGTGGGTACTTGATAGAGCCGCATCGCCGAGGCGGTTCTAACGATTCAAACAATCTTTGTTTTCAGTGGAAATGTGTGTAAAAGGATCGGAGTTTTTATCTGAAAATTTCCATTTGTTGTCACAAGTTAAAAAATTTAAATGTATTTGAATAGACGTTGTTCTAATTCGTTGATGAAATAGGGACATTTTTTGGCAGTTTACCCAGAACAGCTATAAAATATTTACCTCTACCCCGTCTTTGTCTCTGGCTGGACTTCTCGCGGTGCATGGCTGGCACACAAAGCTCAGGGTTAGATCTCCCCTTCTTGCCGCAAAGTACTGTGTTTGTGTGATTCCTGTAGACAACATAAATTTTGTAAACATTTTGGCAAGGAACGAAACATAGTGTTAACTCGCCTCTGCAGACCACTGTGAATTATGAAATAGCATGAATAAAAAAGAAGAAATTCGAAAGCAGGAACGTTTTTAAGGAACTGCAGCTGACCTTTCTAATATGAAATTCTGAAATTGAAATTAACTAAACGCCAAATAAATAAATGCACACGACATTACGAAAACACGCCTGTACAAATACATGGTAAATTTTACCACTAAAAATGAAAAATTTCAGCTGAAAAATTTCTATATTTCTTTTCTTCTTTCTGCTCATAAGAAAGAAGAAAAACAATATATACTGCTGCAAACCCGAGTTTTACTATATAAAAGCGGGGTTTAAGGGCTCAAATTTACATAGGCGTGTTTCCGTTATGAACTTATAGCTAATGACTGGTATTTCTTTCGCCCTGGAAAGTTCAATGTAAGTAATGCACCACTTTAACGATTCCATGAAATAAACACCCACCTTAACCCCACTTTATACAGAGAAAACTGGAGTTTAGGGGGTGGTATTTATTTTACTTATTTTCGTTAAAAGTCAGAGACTGTGGGTACTCGTTAGAACCGTCCCAATATGGCGGTTGGAACATGCAACATTACGCAAACACGCCTATACAAATACATTGCCACCTTTATCGCCGAAAAAAATGAAAATTTTATGATGAAAAATTGTTATATTTTTCTTATTTCTGCTCAAAATATTATTGTGGGCACTCATAAGAATAGCCTCTTCCTCTTCGAGGCGGTTCTAACGAGAACCCACAATCTATATTTTAAAGCAGAAATAAGAAAAATAAGGTATACCCCCGGAAACCCCAGTTTTACTATATAAAAGTGGGGTTCAAGGGGGTCAAAATTATATAGGCGTGTTTCCGTGATGATATAAAGCTTCAAGGGTTCTTTATCTGGACTGAAAATAAAAAAAGTAAAAATAAAACGAAAAAAAAAATAACTATATAAATAAATAAATAATATTCACAAAAAGATAAAAAAAGGCCCAAATTAAAAACCATGGATGTGTAGCTTGACTTATATTTAGTTCTTCCTGGAAAACAAGTGAAGTCAAGCGTTATGAGTAATGATGAGAAAACCGTACGCAATGAACAAAACAAACTATAAATAAATAAATAAATAAATAAATAAATAAATAAATAAATAAATAAATAAATAAATGAATAAATAAATCTTACCTGTCCCACATAGGCGATGCTGCCACCGCTCACACACATCACAAGAAATAGAATGGCGGCGGCCATCTACTTTCTTCTCACATGCAATGCACAAAACAGACATTATTCCACTTTAAACGACTTTGATAAACGTATGTAACGAATTCAAAGATGAATGATGCTGGGAACTTTTGACGAAGCTTATATATCCCTATCGTCGGCGTATGAAAGATTTTCTTTAAATAAAAGATACACCAATTATGAAAATTTTACCTTTTCAACTGTTGCTTGCCGACACTCTTCAAGAAACAGCCGACCAATTTAAATTGAAAAATGAGATAATTAAAGAAAATTAATTTTTAACAACTCACCGTTAATCCTTGTTTGCAGACTCTGTTAATGAACCAACGGACCAATTTAAAACAACATTGGTATAGGTGCTTAAGCGATAATTAAAGACGTTTAACTTTGCACAGATCGCGTGTTTTCACACCTCATCATTAATCGCATTAATTGCGTGATTAATGTGACAAACCAAATAAACAATGTGATTAACGGCAGTGAACAAAACAGGTAATAATTATCATAATTCCTAATTATCATTCCCAATCAAAGAACATGTTCTTCTATCTCTCTCATCTTCTTTCTCTCGGTGTCATATATCAATATTTTATTTATAAAAAATATGAAAAAAAATGGGGGCGAAACGACTAGAGTTTGGGGGGCGAAACGACTAGGGTTAGGGGGCGAAACGACTAGGGTCCAAAAAAGGAGGCGAAACGACCAGGGGGGAAATGACCAGGGGGGAAACGTCTTGGGGGCGAAACGTCTTGTTACCATTTTACGCACCGGAGTAATTACGATAATTCCGGTTCCGGTAGAAAATTAGCGGGAAATACAAGAATGGTGGAAGGTCCTGGTTGCAAATTAAAAGGCGTCAAAATAAAAACAAAGTTGAGAGGCCAGACTGTTCATACAGTTACAGGAAATGCGGTTGATAAGGTTCTTATGGCACCGTTATTATAAAACGGTTAAATAAGGACAAGTGAATGAATGTCGTTCAGTTTTATGCATCTAAAAACAATTCTTTCTTTGACCATTACCGCAGGTGTACATTACATACATTCCAGGTTTGCAGGATTGAAAAAAAAGTTAAAAAAATATATATATAAAGTATTCCAGTGCATAACTTACATCACTTTACATGGGCGCTTGGCAAAGAGTGGATCAGACTGCAGTCTAGTCCGTCTTTACTGTATGTTCTACATATAACGGGCCTTTCCTTTTGCATGTCTGTTGAAAATATTTTTATTATAAACTAGAATTGCGCAGTCGATGGCACGCCATCGCATATCCCCACGCCATCTACTCTTCATGCCTTTCGCTTTGTTATGTTACACGACCATATTCTGGAAATTTGGATTTTTGACACCCCCCCCCCCCCCCTGCAGGCCCCATCCCCAGGGTTCACCCCTAGGGGTGTGATCAAAATGCCGAAAGTGTCGTGCACTCCCCAGACCAAAGATCTATCAGTTCCCAAAGTTATTATCTATAACTGTGCAGGAGGAGTTACCGGTAAGACTGGCGGACAGACGACGAATACCATTACAATATCCTCATTTTTTCTTCGAAAAGCTTGGGGATAATAAGTTATGCACTGATTGTTATTGAGCAGCGGTTCCCCTTAATAGCAAAAGGGACATTACCCTAAATAGAGGAAAGGACTTTTTTCACTAAAAGGCACTTATTTAGGGTAAAAAACAAACAATCACTTTTAAAATAGTTTTCTTTCTGATCTAACAACATTATTTTGTATTTGATGAAGCCATTTCATGCGAAATTTAACCTGGTTTATCAGGTTGTCGTTTAGCTCATGCAAGCAACACTGCTGCAACAGCCGTATTGATTAAGTGAGAGGAAGAATTGAAATCGTTTTGTTATTTATATATTTAGCCCTTATCCCGTTGATCATGACAACCTCTACTTTTGCAGTGTAGATCATAGGACTGGGACGATACGCTCATGTCAAGGTATGATATGTCTATCATGATTTGATACCTATCTCAATACATTTAATAGTACTTGTGTCTTTTGTTTGTGAGATATAACTGAATTGTGTTTATCAGTTATGGTTCTCTTTGTGTTATATTTATTAACTGATTGTCATTTAGACATTTAAACCATTATAATATGTAAACTGAGCTAGGGCAGGGCATAGTAGCATTCTGACAATGAGGCGGTTCTAAGGAGCACCCACGACATATGTTTGCAGTATATATAAGAAAAATAGCAAAGATTTTCAACAAAAAAATAATAATTTTGGAGATGTAAAACTTGCATTATATCGCACTGGTGTGTTATCGTAATGTGCAGTACTTCTCCTTCTCTGACCTACAAACAACAACCCTTTAGATTCATAAAGACATATTCAAGGCTGTTAAGTGACAGATGTCATTTTTCATGTACATATACAAGTTTATGGGTAAATTTCAGCAAACAAAGAAGAAGAACTCTGAAGGGGTGTCAACCTTCCATCAGCTGATTGGGCTACAACTGGATGATGTACAAACACTTGGGAAAGAACTCTTCATGTATTTTGGAGACCTGTGCCTCAGGTAAAGCAATTCATGGGGTTTGTCTAGTTGTCACCATGCGAACAAGTCTGTGTAATAAACACTCCTTACTTGAACACTTTATGTTGTGACCAGACCATTTATGAGTGTTGGTTTGGTGAATAATCAGTTTTCTTGTCTTTTACCGTGATCCTGAGAAATGAGATAGCTAGGCCTAAGCAAACAGTGCAGACCCGGATCAGACTGATCTGAGCAGTCTGATCTGGGTCTTCACTGTTTGCCATTCCATCTGCACCTTTAGGGGTTTCCCACCTACAATGGGTTAATGTTTGATCATTAGTAACTTGACTGCATGCAGAGAAATCCAAACCCTTGGAATGATGGATAAAATCAGGATCTCGGTTGAACTTTAATTCTGACTATCCCTTAAACCATGGGTACAGATTTTTCTGCATTGAAGACTGAGGTTGGTTTGTTTGTTTGATTTGAGGTTTACCGTCCCCGTCAACACTGTAAAGATCATTTTGGAGACGTTGCTTCCAATTTTGTGGGACTTTTACCCGACATTGAGATGAAATGACATCTCAAGTCCTTTCGCCCAATGAAACCAATAGGGTTTAAAAGCATGGACGGTCCACCTCGCACCGCGGTTCCTGGAATTCTTAGTTCCTCTAAGCGGTTTACCAGTACTAGTGTGCGGGCTGGATTCAGCTCTGCGTGGAAGCGTCATGCAGCCCATATATTTCTTCAAGCCCCTATGGGCGGGGGCCGAGACTGAGGTTGGACACTATTGACTTCACGTGTGTGTGTGTTTCTGATTTTGGTTGTTTGGTATTGGGTTTAATGACCCTGTCAGCACTACTGTGGGCAAGTTGTACATAAGCTGTTAACAAGTACATTGCTCTTTCATCAGAAACACAACTGCCCTTCTTGAATCAGCAAAAGGGAGATAATGACCTTAGAAAATCTGTCACGGTCAATTCCATGAAAGATTGGTGCTGGCCTGGTGGAGATCAAACCCATGACCTCCTGATCTGATAAGTATTTGTCTCAGGCCAGTGTGTTATCTGAATAATAATTCATTCTGTTTTGCAGAGTTCATTTCCTGATGGCAGGCCAGTCCTTCATCAACAGCCAGAAAGTAGACAATGATTTTGGTGGGAAAGCTGAGACGGCTACACTTGAGCTTCAGATGTCCAGAGATCTGCTCACTTTCAGAAACTCTGCAGTTGACATTAGGTAAATCAGTGGCAAGCACAGCTTGGCCAACATATCAGAAAAAGCTCTTTGCATTCTATGACTTTCGGCTCATTTTCACTGGAATATTGCTTAGGCGATCTTATCAAACTAGCTAAAATGTTTTCGCTCCTGTGAACAGGATGGCCATAAAAAGTGAAACAGTTATGTTTCATGGAATAAGATGGATGTCATTTATCCATATAACCTTCAGAAGCTGCATGTATATGACATCTTGAAACCAGGTGAGTGATTCAAAGCCCTCTTGGCCATCTTTTTTCAGTTTGTGTCATTTTTCTGTTGTAATTTTAATTCACGTAAGGAAAACATGTCCGTGTAAGATAATGGTGTCCAACATGGTGTCAGAAGTGACAAATTTTGGGTAAAAATGATAAAATCTTTCTTAGTTCTGCTTTCAACACAGATTGTGTGCGCTCGTTAGAACCGCCTCATTGAGGCTGTTCTAACGAGCACCCACAATCTATGTTTTTGAGCAAAAATAAGGCAGAAAATGTATACCCCCATAAACCCCACTTTTCTCTATATAATGTGGGGCTTAGAGGGGTCTTCATTTCACGGACTTGTTATCTTGATGCAAACCTAAAGATCATTTGTTATTTCTTATACCATCATGAAAACCCGCCTATATAATTTTGACCCCCTTGAACCCCACTTTTATACAGTAAAACTTGGGTTTACAGGGGTCAACTTTCTGCTCTAAAATATATACAACCCCCTCATCGAGGTGGTTCTAACATGTACCCACAATCTATATTTTGAGAGGTGGTTCTAACGTTTACCCACAATCTATATTTATAGCCCGCTTTGAAAAAGTTAAGGCTATATTGGATTTGCCTTGTCCTTCTGTGATTCCGTAATTCAGTATTTCCGTTATTCATCATAACTCAAAAACTGTTTGAGGTATTTTCATGAAACTTCACACAAATGTAAAGCACTATGGGATGATGTGCAAAGCGCATGAACCATAACTCTGGATTGCATACTTTTGGAGTTATTGCCCTTTGAACATTGAAAAATTCTGTTATTCATGATAACTCAAAAACCGTTTGAGGTATTTTCATGAAACTTCACACAAATGTAAAGCACTGTGAGTCGATATGCAGAGTGCATGAACCATAAAGCCCTTTTGGAGTTATTACCCTTTGAACATTGAAAAATGGCAATTTTAACCTTGTCTGCTCCATAACACAAAAACTATTTGAGATATTTTCATGAAACTTCTCACAAATGTAAAGCACCATGAGACAATGTGCAGAACACATAGGAGGGCATATAGTTTTTGCACTGTACGTTTGTTTGTGTGTTCGTTCATTTGTGCGTTTTTGCGTTTGTTAGTCCACACTTTTTTTAGCTCTCCTGTACGAAGTACATGGAGAGCTATTGTTGTCACCTCATTTGTGCACGTTTGCGTGTGCGTTCCCGTCACACTGCGTTAAAGTTTTTCAAATGCTTAAATCTCAACGGTCACTCATCACAGAGCACTCATATTTGGAACTTAAGTACCTTGGAGTGTCTTCTGATGTTCAAAGACAACAGACCCCTGGATTCATGCCCCGGGGTGGGGCTAGGGGTCAAAATCAAGAACACCTCTGTAAAACCGTGTTAAAATTTTTGAATTGCTTAAATCTCAACAGACACTCATCACAAAGGATTCATATTTTACAATTTGGATACTTGGGCGTGTCTTCTGAGACTCCCAAGACAACACACCCCTGGGTTCATGCCTGCGAGGACTGATGGGGTGGGGCTAGGGGTCAAAATCTAGGACACCTTTGTAATTTGTTATATATGTTTCCATTATGCTAACAAGTTATAAACGCAATTGGTTATATATCTGCCAACCATGTGACATTGGTTCAAGTCTAAAAGGGTGAAGGTCATGGTGACCAACATTTCATGGTCCAGTGATTTTGCTTTATATCTTGAAGACTTTTTGTTGGAGAAATGTCATACCTGGGATATTAGTACCATGTGACCCCATGATTGACCTCAAAATATACATAGGTCACTGTGACCTATATTTCATGGTCCAGTGATTTTGCCTTATATCTTGAAGACTTTTTGTTGGAGAAATGTCATATCTGGGATATTAGTACCATGTGACCCATGATTGACCTCAAAATATATCCAGGTCACTGTGACCTATATTTCACGGTCCAGTGATTTTGTCTTATATCTTGAAGACTATTTTTTGGAGAAATGTCATACCTTGGATATTAGTGCCATGTGACCCCATGATTGACCTAAAAATATATCTAGGTCACTGTGACCTATATTTCATGGGTCAGTGATTTGCCTATTATCTTGAATACTATTTGAAGGAGAAATGTCATACCTGAATTATTAGTTCCGTGTGACCCGATAAATGACCACCAGATATATCTAAATCACTGTGACCTATATTTCATGGTTCAGTGATTTTGCCTATTATCTTGAATACTATTTGATGGAGTAATGTCAAACTGGGATATTAGTACCTAGTGGTCGGCCAATTAATCGAGTTTGTCGAGCATTGCTCGTTTTCTGACTTCCGAGTTGATGATCCATACTTTTTTCCGTACTCGATTACTCGGTTCCGGCTTTTAATGGGTTTTGGACGTTGCGGTTTGTTTCGGTCGTTTCGGTCGTTTCGGTTTTATTACTGCAACTGCTTCCGGAAAATGGCTGCCAAAACGACGCTTTTCGATTTTCCGGGTGAAAAAAGTAGATCTATAGCGTGGAAACACTTCGGCTTCCACAAAAAGAGCGACGGTCCAGTGTCCAAAGCAACACTGGACATGAGCAGAGCCATTTGCCGTCACTGCTCAAAATCATATGCCTTCAATGGTAGGTAAATCGTCAAAAATATCATGAAACATCAGCGACTTGCTTTTTAAAATACAATCACATGCCTCTATTAGGCAGACCAAGGTTCATCTGGAAACAGTATCCTTGATAGGCCAGTGGTTAGTGCACTTGCCTCTGATGCATGATAGGTCAGCAGTAAGTGCTAGAGGTCCTGGGTTCGATCCCCGGCAGCAGTAATAAAGTGTCTAAATATTTAGGGTAAATACTAAATCAGTTTATCTTTCTTTTTCGCTAACCTGAAAGATTTCGAGAATACACATAGAGAAAGGAAAAGCCGACTACCGATACCATTTATCACATTCATTCCGCCTGATAATTTTATATTTGATCGATTAATGATTGATCATTGGTCACTTACATCTTCCGATGATCGATCATGAAAATTCTTCCGATTCCGACCACTATTAGTACCATGTGACCCCATGATTGACCTCAAAATATATCTCGGTCAGTGTGACCTATATTTCATGGTTTACTGATTTTGCCTATTATCTTGAATACTATTCGATAAAGAAATGTCATACTTGGTTATCAGTTCCATGTTACCTGCAGATTGACCTCAAAATATATCTAGGTCATTGTGACCTATATTTCATGGTTCAGTGATTTTTGCCTTTTTTCTTGAATAATATTTTGATAACGAAATGTTATACCTGGGATATAACTTCAATGCAACCAGATGATTGACCTCAAAATATATCTAGGTCAGTGTGACCTATATTACATGGTTCAGTGACTTTGACTTATATCTTGAATACTATTTAGGGCCCCGCACTGAAAGTGTGGGTGCCCTATAGTAATCACTCTGTCCGTCCGTCTGTCTGTCCGTCCACAAATTTCTGATAGCGCTGCCGGGGCCCTAGTCAGTTTCACTGACAGCTCTAGTGGATGGAGAAACTTCATATCTGAATAATCAGTTACATTTGACCAGATGATTGACATAGAAATATATCTAGGTCAGTGTGACCTATTTTCATGGTTCAATGATTAGCCTTATAATTCTGACACAATTTGATTCTGAAATGCAATATCTGGAATATATGTTCCATGTGACCTGATGATTGACCTCAAAATATATGTAGGAGAGTGTGATCTATATTTCATGGTTCAATAGTTTTACCTTATACAGTACAGTCTTAGAAATCTTATTATCCCTCACGATCGTGTGTGATGAATTTCGAATGTCACGTGACTTTTTAGCGTGGGTTTTCCGTGGAGTAATCGTGGAACTAGCGCGGGTTTTGCGTGGAGCGTGGAGAACGAACGTGAGCTCGCGCAACGCGAGCGTGATCGCGAGCGTGGAAAAGATTAACGGTAAACGCGAAGAGGATTATCTATCTTTCGTTTTGCGAGAGATACCTGTATTGAACCAGTTTTTTTTTTTTTTTTTTTGTTGCGCAAATTGTACATTTATTTTATTAAATGGGGCAGAAAGTAATTATCTCAAAAACACAAATAATTTTAGAGAGTTATACCTTTGGTCATAATCCCGATGAAGTTTATCAGCATGACCCGGGATGCATGTTTTTTTTTTTTTTTTGCACACATGCATATACAAAATTTTCAGCCCAACGTTGGGTCTACAATGACATGACGTGGTAACATTGTCGCATCACTGTCGGCCCGACGTTGGCCTGCTGTAGTGTGCTCGCTCCATACGTATTGATATTGAGATATATGTATCTTATTTACTGTACTTACTATATGCAGGAAAGAGGTATGATCTTGAGGAGAAAAGAAGAATTCATACAATAAACACAAACCCCGCTTGGATATCAACAAATTTTTAAAACCCTCGCATATACGATTCAAAAGGCATATCGTCACTTACATATGTTATAATGAATCAGAAAGAGTATCTGACGGATGCATGGGCTCACGCACATACCCACAGCCGATCCTGAAGCACGTGCCCATTGTGGGCATTTGACTGAATACAGCAGTGGCTGACATTTAACGCCGAAAGAGCACGGGAACGGACTGCATCGAACCAGGGTCGTTCATCATACATACCTGTGTAAAGTTCAGTTTTAGAATACTGACTTTTATCTGCTCACACAAAGTATGTTGACCTATGACATATGACTCAAGTTCATGTTCTACAACAATAAAAAGTTCTTTATGACGCACGACGCCATTGATTGACACACCACGTTAACAAGTCCGTGAAATGAACTCCTCCTAAGCCCCACATTATATAGAGAAAATGGGGTTTACGGGGGTATAAATTATTTTTCTCATATTTGTTCTCAGACATAGATTGTGGCTACTAGTTAGAGGCAGTTCTAACGAGCACCCACAACATATGTTTGGCGTATAAATAAGAAGAAAATCAGGGATTTTCATCAGAAAAGTAGCCGTTTTGGATACGTGAAAAAAATAAACTATGTCGCACGGATGTGAGGCCCCCGCCCATGGGGGCTTGAAGAAATATATGGGTTGCATGATGCTTCCACACAGAGCTGAATCCGGCCCGCACACTAGTACTGGTAAACCGCTTAGAGGATCTAAGCCTGTCCAGGAACCTCGGTGCGAGGCGGACCGTCCATGCTAATAAAGTTCTATAAAAGGGTTATCCTTTGGAAGCAAGAATACACCACAGAACTGAAATATATGGAGTGTACATGTTTGCTGGGCCAGACTAGCTAGTTTCGGCCAATTAGGCCTCATCAGTGACCCTCAGATATTTTCAAAATTCCACAATGGATTCAATGATCCAAAAGGACAAGAAAATATAATCTACACTATGATGTAGGGCAGGGAGACGTTTTACCGCCGCCACACATTCCCATTATTGAAAGCAAATGATTCGAATATCAGAAAAGAAAAGTCAAGTTTACTGGTTACACTTTAATAAAAATCCTAAAAACATTTAAACCTACAAGTCATTTTGAACAACATGCCCTCGCCCATTGGGGCTTGAAGAAATACATGGGCTGCATGATGCTTCCACGCAGAGATGAAACCGGCCGCATCCTATTACTGGTAATCCACTTATAGGATCTAAGCCTGCTCAGGAAACGCCGTGCGAGTTGGGCCGTCCATGCTTAAAAACCCTTTTGGTTTGACTTGGTGACAGGGCTGAGAAGTTATTTCATCTCAATGTCGGGTAAAAGTCAAACTAAATTGGAAGCAAACTCTCCAAAAAGACATACACTGTGTTGACGGGGACGTTAACCTCAATTCAAACAAAGTAATTTTGAACAACAGCTTAAATTAGCGTCCAGTGTCTGGTAAAAGTCCCACAAATTTTGAAGCAACGTCCCCAAAATGAGCTAAATAGTGTTAATGGGGACATTAAACCCAAATTCGAACAAAAGACTGAAGAAGCCATCTGATCAGCATCACGAAATAACGTATTTGTCGTCTGCTGATTATTGTGCAAACTTACTTTTGCACACAGGCAAACAGTGTGGGCCCACATGAGACTGCACCTTTTCTGATCAGGGTCCACACTGTTTGCATCCCATAAACACTCATAAATTGACCCATCTTTTTGGCAGGTGTAGTGTGGTAATATGGCTCTTTCAAGATGTTGATCGTTAATCAAAGGTGGGCGAAACTCGGCTTACCCGGAGAAAATCCACTTGACCTTTCGGTGCAGAACTTAGCATGTTTTCACTTCCCTATTTTGTTTCCTCAGATGCTGCAGATGAGACTGCGCGAATGCGCAGGCTGGTCCAGATGAGGCTGAGCGGGTGCACAGGCTGTGAGGTCTTTACTGCTCGTTCAGGACTTACTTCCATGCGCTGACTCAAACTGCAGTTAGCGAGGCGATTCCATTTTTTTTGTAGTGTTTGTTCGTCGCTGCGATACATGTAAACGTATCTATGACATGACCAGTGTTATTTGCGTAAACAGTTCAGATCCCAATCTGAATGCCCGATGATTGTCTCTGACCAGACTTCGCGGTTGTGCAGGCTGATCAACTCTAGTCAGGCTCCAATCTGAGTCTTTACCGGTCATGCGAATCTTACTGTATTTGGCTGGCGCTCGCTCGAACTTTACTTCCTGTTTAACGAGGCGATTCCATTATTTATAATAACAATCATGACATCTATATATATAGCATAACTTGTAATTACTCCTGTTTTTGTGTGTGCGTGTTTTTTTTTTTTTTTTTTTTTTTTTGAAACCGTGTAGATCATGACCAGATGCCTACAAAACGGAAATGCTAACCAAACTGCGCATACGGAAAAGCTGATCTACGCTGGTTAGGCAGGATTTGCAGGTTAATCTTGAGTTTTTGCAGGTCGTGCAAGCACTGGGTCTGATGGGTTAAAGTAACGTTCACAAGAATGATCAGTCATGACTTTAGCATACATTATTACGCCCCGCCCATCGGGGCTTGAAGAAAAAGATGGGCTACGCAGAGCTGAAACCGACCGCACACGAGTACTTGCTTGTTTATAATGACCAAATCGAAATCGCTCTTGAGCACATAGCGAATTGTTCCCAAAACTCTAGATATCAATATACACCACAACCTCTTGACCCCCGCACATCGGGGCTTAAGAAATAAATGGGCTGCATGATGCTTCCACGCACAGCTGTATCTGACCGCACACGGGTACTGGTAAACCGCTTAGAGGATCTAAGCCTGCCCAGGCAAAGCTGTGCGAGTAGGACCGTCCATGATTATAAACCCTAATGTTTCCTTTGGGCGCCAGGGCTTGAGATGTCATTTCATCTCAATGTCGGTTAAGAGTCCCACAAAATTGGAAGCAACGTCTCCAAAATGACCTATACAATGTTGACGGGGACGTTAACCCTCAAATCAAACCAACAAACAAAACATACATAATTTTTGTTATTTGCATAAACAGTTCAGTTCCTTATCCGAGTACCTGATGAGGTTTTCATAGACTTATGGGTCAGAACTTTTCTCGCTACACCGCTATCTTTATCACCTCACCGAGGCGTTTCAAAAGGAGCGTGTAGGCTTTGGCCGGCGCTAGGTACTGAGTCTGACCTTTACAAACACTGATCAGTCAGAATCTTTCTCACTACACGGCTAACTTTATCGACTCACCCAGGCGTTTGAAATATGTGGGTGCAGGTTTTTGTCCGGTCTACAAGTCCCGAGTCTTTGCAGTTCGTGCAAGTTTTACAGTCCCAAGTTAGGTCACCATAGACTAAGACATTACGAAAACACGCCTATTGAAATACATCGGTAAAATTTTACTACCAAAAATGGATTTTTTTTCAGATAAAAATCCTGATAATTTTCATATTTCTGCTCAAAACATAGATTGTGGGTAATCATTATCATAACCTCGGCGAGGCGGTTGTAACGGGTACCCACAATCTATATAAGAACGATTAACCCCTGTACCCCAGCTTCGCTATATAAAAGTGGGGTTGAAGGGGGTCAAAACTATATAGACATGTTTGCGTGATGAGTGAAAAAGTAGTTGCATTCACAAGGTTTGTGACAGTTGGAAGGAAGGACGGACGAACACCAGTGACGAAAATAATATAACCCCCACAAACAATAACCAGTGACACCACACAATGAATCGTATACCCTTTAGCTGAAAAATAAAATGTCGTAGCCGGAGCTGACTGGTTTTGGCCGTCGGTCTCATGTTCAGCATGTTTTAAACAAACCATTGAGATCGTACGTTAGCTAGCGCTCGACATGAACAAAGACTCAGAATAACATCCACTGTCAAAGTTAAGTGTTTTCGCTCATTTCACCTTGGATAGAACTGCGGCCACTTGTGACGGACAGATGAACAACAATGACGAAAATAATATAAAAACGGGTATATTAAAATCAACAACACACCCCTATTTTAATCAGTAGACTCGACCAAGGAATCGTATACCCTTTTACTGAAAATAGATGTCGCAGCCGGCCTCGTGTTCAGCATATTTTAAAACAAACCACTGAGATCGTACATTAGTTAGCGCTCTACATAAAACCCGTGCTACTACCGTGACCCAAACGACCCCCGCTCATCGGGGCTTGAAAAATATATGGGCTGCATGATGCTTCCACGCAGAGCTGAAACCGATCCGCACACGAGTACTAGTAAACCGCTTAGAGGATCTAAGCCTGCCCATGCAAAGCGGTGCGAGCCGGCCCGTCCATGCATATAAACCCTATTGGTTTCATTGGGCAATAGGGCTTGAGATGTCATTTCATCTCATTGTCGGGTAAAAGACAAAAAAGTCCCACAAAATTGGAAGCGAAGTCTCCAAAATGACCTTTACAGCGTTTACGGGGACGTTAAACCTCAATCAAACTAACAAACAAAACAAAGACCAAGAATAACATGCATTGTCAAAGGTAAGTGTATCATTTCACCATGGGTAGAACTGCGGCCACTTGTGATGGCTGACTATTGATCAGACTGCATGGATGCGCCCGCCAACCTGGAAAAAAACGTCCATGAAAGGTGGGTGCGTGTGTTGTTCCAGCGCCTTCCAGTGTATTTATAGGCGAAAGGCTCATCAGACATATTACGCATGTGCGTGAAGTAAAAAAAATACTTGTTCTTCGGGAGCAAATTCTTTCCTTCAAGAGCAGCATCCCATCTCGGAAAAGGTTTTTATTATTACAAAGCACCACAGAAGTTTTCGGTAGATTGACCAAAAGTTACGAAGTGCAGTAGCTTAACTAATTCTAAACGATTGTCACTAATTTGTATGAAATCCAGGTAACGGTTTATTAAAGCCGGGCTGTTCGTATCAGAGTGAGGCCAGAGTAGTGTATAAAGGTTTACCTGTAGAATCGATCTGGTCTGGAAATGACAAACAGGGTAGATCCCGGTCAGACAAATAAAGGACGTCTGATTAGAGTCTGCATTGTTTAGAGCATTTAAGGGATTAACGAACGAATGTCTGAGCTCCCATCCAGGGCCATTTTCCCAGCCTACACTCAGACAATCATCAATGCCTCGATTAAACAATCTTATTGTAATGCTGTTTTCATTATTTCTCCATTAACCCATTTCAGACTGGAAAACCCTAAACGGGTACCCTGGCAAACAGTGCAGGCCCAGATCAGACATCGCAGAACGCGGCGTCTGATCAGGGCCTACACTGTTTGCAAAAAGTTCAGCCTTTTACGTAATCAATTTTGAAGAAAACACAACCTGACACCCCTAAATTTTCAAATGGATTTTTCTGCCATATATAAGGAGGAAGATTCCATTTGGTACAAAAAGGGTTAAACACCGCTCGCTTCTCGTGAACAACCTGTGTGACAGATTGCTTTTTTCCATGCGCTGTCTCCGACTGAGCACATGATTCCCACGATTTACCGCAGTTCGTCATGTAAGCACGTGCAGTTTTACCATACTACGTCATAATAGTGAGCACGCGCACAGTTATTGCGTGTGAAAAGGCACTTACAGGAAACATAATCGCTCGTTTGAGAATTGATCTGTGCAGTCTGATCAGAGCATTTGCTGTTCCTGTGAGCATTCTGATCTCTGGGCTATTCAAAGAGCAACAAGTGACGACTTTGACCAAAGTGGATGCATAGACTGGGGAACACGTAATTCGATAAGACGTGTAACCATTGAAGACTCAGATCAGCCTGCGCATCCGTGCAGTCTGATCAGAGCCTTTGCTGTTCGAATAAGCCTACTATGTGGGATATTCAAAGAGTAACAAGCGAAGACTGGACATGTTGTCTAGATGCACATGCAGATCTGATACTTCTGTAGTAGAAAAAAAGTCTTTGTCGTGCGCCGACAAAATGTATAAGGAAAATGTATAAGAATGCGGTCTACATATGTGTGTGTTTTAGTTTTTCGTCCCACCAACAGCTAATGTCATACAGAGCCGGGTCCTCGGTTAAAAGACTCATCCGAAAGTCTGGAGAGGCCCGGCATCCTTGGGGTATCTCCACTCAAACTTATATGTCATCGCTATTTCATATCAATGTCGGGTAAAAGTCTCACAAAACTCGAGCGAAGGTGATTTCAAACAAACTCTGACAAGTGAAATAGGAGGAAAACCTAGAACATATACATATGCAGAAATACTCTAATTTATATTGCACTCAGCAAACCAAGCTCAGTCTGCACAATGCGCATAAACGCAGTCTGGTCAAACTTTTCTGTGCTCTCTCAGGTTGTCGGGTTGGGCAGTCTCTTTCGTCAAAGGGTCACAATACTGAACCGACTACTTGAAAAGCTGGTGATGCGAAAAAAATGCTGAAAAAGAAACAGGTCAAACAGAACTGCCCCCCGCCCATCGGGCCTTGGAGAAATAGATTGACCTGCATAATGCTTCCACGCAGAGCTGAAACTGACCACACACGACGAGTCAGACCGTCAAGCGCACATAAGCCTTTCGTTTTCATTGGGCAACGGGCTTGAAATGTCATTTCATCTCAATGTCGGGTAAAAGTCCAGCAATAATTGGGAATACGTGTAGTGTTGAAGGGGATGTTAAAGAGGCTGCTCCCATTTTTGAATGACTTTTAGCGACATTGAGATGAAACGACATCCCATAAGCTGCCGCCCAATGAAACTCGACGCACACCACTTTGCTTGGGTTAAGCTCACGTTCGATTGGGTTTTAGCTCTGCGTGGAAGCATCAGGCAATCCAATCTTTTTCTTGTAGCTCCGATGGGTGGGGCCCAGCAGTGTTAACGTCAGCACACAACTTATTAAATAACTATTTAAATATTGTGTCTGTGGGTTGGGGTGGCCTTTCAAAATCAATTCAGTTGCTTCACATCACGAAAACACGCCGATATAATTTTGACCCGCTTGAATCCCACTTTTATATGGTAAAACTGGGGTTTCCAGGAGTATACCTTATTTTTCTTATTTCTGCTCTAAAATAAAGATTGTGGGTCCTCGTTAGAACCGTCTCGATGAGGCGGTTCTAACGAGTGCCCACAATCTATATTTTAAGCAGAAATAAGAAAAATATTACAAGTTTTCACCTTACAATTTTCATTTTTTTTTCGGCGAAATAAGGTGGCATTGTATTTTATAGGCGTGTTTTCATAATGAATCTGATTTTTAATCAGAGCTGGGCCAAAAACCGGAGTACCCGGAGAAAAAAAAATAGGTTCAATTACACAATATTTCTTTAAAATTCCAAAGTTAAGTGCTAAATTTCCTTGGGCCTCATCACGATCTCCTTCTTCGTCGTCTCGGACCATTTAAAACCTAATTCTGTAATTATAACATGCTTTGTCTCACCGGGTCAGTTGGTGTTAAATTTCTTTGGGCGATGTTTTGTTTGACCAGGCCAATCAATCATAATTATCTGCAGCTTAAGCATACTTGTTTGTTACGTAAGTGGAGAGTAAATAATACTACGGATAGCTACATGTGTGTTTGATTGCCAATTAAATTGCCAATTTAAGGAAACCGAACACTATCTCTCTCTTCATAGTCACAGAAGCACTATAATCATTTCATGCTTTGTTTCACCGGGTCATTTAGTCGTAATTTACGGTACTTAACCATTCATAATTTTTTTTTTTTTATTATTATTATTTTTATTCCAATTGGTTGTAATTTAATGAACAAAAACCTATACATGTACATGTAATTCGATAAAAATTGATGCGCGAGACAAGCGTGGGCCAACGTGGACCTAAGCGTGTAGCGTGAAGGCTTTCCGTGGATCGCGATGGTTGCGAGATACGAGCGTGGACAAACGTGAAATAAGCGTGGATCAAGCGTGGAACTAGCGTGGGTTTTGCGAGGGTTGTGCACGAAGCGTAATCCATTTCTCGTTCATGCACGATCGTGAGGGATAATAAGATTTCTAAGACTGTACTGTAGCTGTAAGGCGCGAAACAGGCGAGCTATGCCGTCATGCGACAGCTCTTGTTGTGATGCGAACTACTTCCACATTTCTTCAATGAGCAGAAACTTCACACATGCATTCCTTGTGAGGTGAAGGGATGCCTTACACAATTTTCACGTTAGTCCTATCATTTTCGAAGGAGTTACGCCCTTTATTTTCTAAAAAAATGTGCTGAAAACCTTGTGATGCAAACTACTTCAATATTTCTTCACTGTTTCAGCTGAAACTTTGCACATGCATTCCTTGTGAGGTGAAGGGGTGCCTTACACAATTTTCACGTTGATCCCATAATCTGTGGCAGAGTAACGGCCCTTGATATTCTGAGAAACGCGTTCTATAACCTTGTGACACAAACTACTTCCACATTTCTTCATTGTTTGAGCTGAAACTTTACACATGCATTCCCTGTGAGGTAAAGGGGTGCTTAACACAATTTTCACGTTGATCCTATCATCTGCGAAGGAGTTACGGCCCTTTATTTTCTGAAAAACATGTTCTTAAAACCTGTGACACGAACTACTTCCACATTTCTTCGACAATTTTTGTTAATTTTTTATCCCCAGACCGAATAGGTTCGGGGGATATAGTGATCAGCCTGGCGTCCCTCCGTAGCTGCAACCTTGTGATGGCCATAACTCCTATACCCTTTGAGATTCATTGATGGTTCTTGGCACACTTGTTCACAAGGCTGAGACTGCGTGTCATGCGCAAGAACCAGAACTCTGGATGCCATACGTTTTTAGTAAAGTAGAATAAAGTAGAATGACTACTTTGTGATGGCCATAACTCCAATACCCTTTGAGATATATTGATGGTACTTGGCACAGTTGTTCACAAGGCTGAGACAGCTTGTCATGCACAAGAACCACATCTCTGGTTGCCATGGTTTTTTAGTTATCTCCCCTTCCAATAAAATAGAGTGGCTACCTTGTGCTGGCCATAACTCCAGTACCCTTTAAGATATATTGATGATACCTGGCACAGTTGTTCACAAGGCAGAGACCGTGTGTCATGCACAAGAACCACAACTCTGGGTGCCATGGTGTTTGAGTTATCTCCCGTTCCAATAATATAGAATCACTGCCTTTTGATGGCCATATCTCCAGTACTCTGAGATATATTGATGATATTTGGTACAGTTGTACATGAGGTTAAGCAGATGTGTCACGTGCAAGAACCACAACTCTGGGTGCCCTGGGTTTTTTTCCCCCGCATATTCGAAGAATAGCGGAAGGGCATTAAGTTTTACCCCTGTCCGTCCATTCATCCCTCCCGACATCGTGTCCGGGCCATAACCGTATGGAATATATTCATGAAACTTCACAGGTGCATTCATCACACGGAGACAATGTGTCATGAACAAGGAAGACAACTTCTGCATGTTTAGTTTTTGAATTATCTGCCCTTGACTCACATCCATATATAGTCAAAATGAAGACAACTCTTGCATTTTTGGTTTTTGAATTATCTGCCCTTGACTTAGTACCGTATAGTAAACCGGGTCCGGGCCATAACTCCTAAACCGTATGGAATATATTCATGAAACTTCACAGGTGCATTCATCACACTGAGACGATGTGTCATGAGCAAGGAAGACAACTCTTGCATTTTTGGTTTTTGAATTATCTGCCCTTGACTTAGTACCAGATAGTAAACCGTGTCCGGACCATAACTCCTAAACCGTATGGAATATAATCATATAACTTCATAGGTGCATCCATCATACTTGGACGATGTGTTATGAACAAGGAAGACAACTCCTGCATGTTTAGTTTTTGAATTATCTGCCCTTGACTTACATCCATATATAGTCAAATGGTATGTCGTGTCCGGGCCATTAGTCATAAACCCTATGGAATATATTCATGAAACTTCACAGTTGCATTCCTCACACTTAGACGATGTGTCATGAACAAGGAAGACAACTCTTGCATGTTCGGTTTTTGAATTATCTGCCCTTGACTTAGTACCATATAGTAAACCGTGTCCGGGCCATAACTCCTAAACCTTATGGAATATATTCATGAAACTTCACAGGTGCATTCATTACACTGAGACGATGTGTCATGAACAAGGAAGACAACTCTTGCATTTTTGATTTTTGGATTTTCTGCCCTTAATGCATATATTTTATGATTGTGTTGTAAAATCATTTTTCGAGTGTGTTCTTTTGTTAGAGTCCTGCTGATTCAGTTCTCAGTTGATTTCATTATATAAGGGATGTTCTTGTTTGTTTGGCACCTGCCTTATTTTTGGGCTAGCGGTCCATGTTCGAATCCAGTTGGAGGAATTTATTTTTTGTGGACTAGATACATTTTATTGTGCAGAGTCTTCCATTTTTGCTGTTCCCTTGACTCTGTATGACTGAAATATTGTTATAAGGGCCGTAAATTTTTGAACAGCATCTGCATTTTTATTAGTAACTATAAACTGTACTTAAAACAGGTGAATTCCTATACAGAATCAGCAGGATACTTGTAAATAGTGCTGCTCTCATAAGGGAAAATATGTTGAAATTTGATGTTTAGTTTTATGTGATGATCAGCCCCGATTCTTGTCAAAATTCATAATTGCTAGCGAAAAGACTATCTGAACTGATTTCCGGTAAAGAAAAGTCTTCATATAGCTATTTTAGTGGATTTTACAAAATGATGCATTATTTTCAAGAAGTTGACTATTTTGGCAACTTTTCAGATTTTGAGATGACCCCCCACAGATTCCATACTGGATCAATAAAAGGCTTATCACTGAAAAACCTATCAAATGCCACTGATAGATTTTTACCAATAATTATGTTATCTTTATGGTAAAAATCATAGTCTGAACTATGTATTTGAATTGGTTTTGATCAACATGTGGGTATTTGAGTGAAATTACAGGAATTGGATTGTTTATAGCATTTTTCTTAGAAAATTTATCTGCTGTGCCTTGGCCTGTCTAATTTTAGCTCTAAAAGTCAAATACCCTTGTTATATTGTTTTAAGTTCTAAATAACTTACATAACTTGTTGGAAATAGCTAAAAACAAACATATTGTTATGCAAATTGCATGGAATTTATTGCAATCCATGATTTAAGCTAAAAACTGTTGCTTAGAACTAGGTCAACGGCATGGCTGGCAGGGTGTGTTACTTTAAAAATTACTATATTTACATATTTCAGACATTAATATATCCATAGATGAATGTTTCTAAGAATTTTGAGAGATTTCTAGCATATGTCTATGTTGATCTCTTATTAATAAACGAGATATCGGATAAATTAAGGGAATGTAAACATGGCAGTGTCTTACCTTTACCATGCAGTGGCCTTTCTTGGAAAGTTTTTAAACTCCTTAGAAAGTTGAAAAACTATGTAAACTCCAGCAAACACCACTTCCATATGGTGTGAATACATTTTGACTTTCATTTGAATGTAAGAAATCCAATCACAAAGTTCAGTTTATCTATTTTTCTTAAGAACAACAGTCTGAGGTGAGGGAAGTCAATATGCCATATTTGCATAAATTATGTATCCCATATTTTGATATTTTGGGATAAATGAATATTTTGTTGGGCTAATATATAATAATTTGTTAAGGATTACCTGGTTAGGATATTTTTATGGACATAATGGCATTATTTTATTATTTTATTGGGATTAGAAATAGGAACTATTTTTTGTCTCAAAGATGGCGGATGCATAAACATTAAATGGGTGTGCTAAGGTCTGCCACTGATTCCTAAAAACACGTCATCAAATTTAGAATGTTCATTCGAGAAAATCCCTGTGTTTTGATTAAATATGTATTATTTTTGGAGAAACTGATTTATGGGGATCTCAAAAATAATTTGCGGAAATTAGTTGAGTAAATTTTGAAACTGCTAATAAATACATGGTTAGATAACTTTACTAATCATGTTTCCTTTTTTAGGTTATTCATGAAAAAGTTAGCCAATAGCATAATCCCATTATGTCATATGATTACACGTGGTATAAAAGGTAGATGCTTGCCAGCTCAATTATTCCGTTGTATTTTCTTGAAGAGTAAAGACCCTTAAAGTTGTATCTGGCAAAATTACCTTTTTATTTTGGGCTTGGACTTTAGAAATTCACAGTAAGGATGGTTCTTTTATATATTATATAATTGAACTAAATTATCATAAGCTATTTTTCTTTAACATAAAAAGGGAAAACTGTTAGAAAATATTTTTAGAGTATTTCTTCATAAAGTTCAGCTTTTAAACTTATTTCCAGGTTTTTTAGAAGGGGGTGTCTTAGAAGTGTTTACTGATTACAGGTGTTTGGATCTGTAGCTTTTGGGACGTGTGAGTTCCAAACAGTGATATCATTTCTGAGATTTCTTACCCTTTATTTCGAAAGTTTGGGACTTTCTCAAGATTGGAATATCAGCAGGGTTTAAAACATTGAGTCCTGTGACAGGCACGTTGAGTGACCTCCAACTTGAGAATTTCATTCTGGACCTTTATAGTTATTAATATTACACTAATAGCTGGACATACTTTGGATAAGGCAAACTATAGATACAGGAATTTGAAACTTTCTCAAGACTGGATTATCAGCAGGTTTAAAACGTTGAGTCCTGTGACAGGCACGTTGAGTGACCTCCAACTTGAGAATTTTATTTTGGCATTATTCTATAGTATTCTACACTGTTTTTATATTTAAGTTAAGCCAGATATAACTCAAACAAAGAAATTAGCACCCAAAAGTACTTCCAAACTATCTTCTTACTTTCCAGTCTTATACCACCATTCTGAAAAGGTTTTGAGTATGATTCTACTTTTATGAATTCATATGGGTCCATTAGATTCTTAAAAGTCCTTTGTTTCTGTCCAGTCCTGTAGCCAAATTATTTTCCCATCTTGTCCCATTATATGAGGATTACTTCAGCTGGCATTAGTTAAGTTTAATGTCTAGTTAAGCCAAATGTTTGCATTGAGTTAGAAACTATTTTTCCTTATTCTGCATGCTTTTGTAAACTGAGTAATCTTGAAATATAAATTTAGTGAGCAGCAGAACAGTCTTCCTTTATATTCAAACCCAAGTGTCGAGATCAGCAATCCAAATAATTGTGTGGTCACTAGGTTGGCGGGCGAGAGCGTTAACCTAGGGTCAGTTGAAAGCATTATATAGGTGTATAAGCATAGCTCGGGAAGCATAGAGGGCTTATCAGATTGGGCCTTATCAATCTGTGGTGTCCTCCTGACTTGAATAACGAAGAAGCATACGCTTCGAGAACCTTCGCCTTTGTAGTAGGAGCGGTTGTACTACATAAACTTTTTGGTGTCAGAAGTGGGATCCTGGTTTTGGCACACTTGGGTTACTTGTTTTAGGGAAAAATTGGGTATCTTGATTTTGGCATACTTTGTAGAGAGTCTCAGAGGTATTAACTGATTACAGATGTTTGAATCTGTATGTTTGTGACGTGTGAGTCTCAAAAAGTTAAACTGTTTCTGAGATGTTTCTTGCATTATTTTTAGAAATTGGAATGTGTAAGGGGTGCTAGAAACTAGTTTTTATTGGGGTCTTTAATTGGTGCCGGCTGTGATCCACCCAAACACTATCATCTTTCTTTCCAATCAATTCTCGAGAACTCAACGGAATCGGTTAGTGGATTGAACATCAGCATCACTGCTGGAGGTGTTAGTGATGCTGTTAGTCCAATCTACTGATCTAATAACTCGCAAGTACCGTCTGTTCATATGTTCATTTGTGTATTGATTTTTATTCTGTTATCAAAATTTCACAATTATTTTGGAGTAGAAGAAAAAGTGAACATAGTTGTTTCTGAATTATTATTCAAATTGCTTGGCAAGGTGCAGTCAGTCAGCAAAATAGTTTGGGAATTTTATCTTTGAGAGGCCAAAGTTGTGAGGTTATATAGGCAAGTTTGGTTGTCTATGTGATTTGTTGAAAATCAGACCAATACATAAAGGTTTCTTAAAGACTCAAAAAAGAAAAAAAAATTGCTGTTATTACCATTTTGGTATTCAGTTTTGATTTAGCGATTTAGTCTGTTTGTGCATCCGTACGTCTGTAGTTGGAGGGAAGGGCTTTTGATACAAAGGCATGTTTGGATGTCTTTACGACTAGTTGATAGTCAGTCAGTAGCCAATTCATTCTTAACTTTGCACTAAAAGGAGTTTTTCGGATACTACTGTACGTATAGAAGAGGACAGAATGGACCTAAGATCAAGGACCATACCTGAACACCAAGGAGCCAACAAGAAGTCAAGTGAGGACAAAGACACTGAGTGTATGGAACAATCAAGCGTAGATGTTCACAGATCATCACCAACCCTAATTTTAGATGTCGAAGATGAACTCACAGTTCCGTTTGACCTGGTGGGTACCAATGAGGGTCGTGCTACAGTGTCCGCTGTACCTTCGGCTGAACTTGGTAATAATGAAACTACACCTATGGTCAGGTGGCCTATGCCGCAAAGAGATTATGGAGAATCTCGAAGAGATTTTGATTCTACAAAGAGAGGGTTTATGGATGAAGAAGCATATCCTCCTTGTAGGAATAATGTGAGGGAGTATCCACATGAGACTGAGGATATTTCTACTTCATTTTCAATGGGTAGGCCAGATGGAAGACCTATATTTGTTACTTCCAATGTTAGGGGAGAACAGGAAAGAACAACACATACTGATTCTGGCAGTAGGGCAGCTGAGGGTCCAAATCGACGCCAACCAGTAATGAGGTCAGAACAATAAGTCAACTGAGATCAAGAGATCATGATGGTGGTGATGACATGAACAGGGGAGCACAAGGTTTTGATTATGATAGGCTTCTACCACCTGGATCACGTGTCAGAGGGAGAGCTTCTGCTCATCGGCCCACACCCTTCATTTATGAATATATGGTCAATGAACCACGCCCATATTTTCCAACATTTTCTGGGAGACATGATGAATGGGAAGCTTTCCGGTTAAAATTTCAGTTAATGGCAAGACGATATGGTTGGTCGGATGAGAAGCAGAGGGAGCAGCTTCTTTTCTGCCTCAAGGATGATGCTTTAAATTTTGCTACTACCTTAGGGCCAGAAATGAGGGACAGTATTTTAATGTTTTCTCAGGCTCTAAAGGAAAGATTTTCCCACAGAACTCCAGTTGAAACAGTAAGGGCTAGTTTGAACAATGTTAGGAAAAGTTCCAAGGAAACTATACAGGAATATGCATCAAGAGTAAGAACCATAATGACAAAGGCATACCCAGACATTGGTCTGTCAGAAACCTTTAATCAACTGACAATTCATCACCTGTTGCAAGGGCTACCAGACCAGTCAATTGCATATGAGGTCCTTATCAGAAAACCGAGAACTTTGTCAGAGGCAGATGACATGATAACATGGCACGAGTGCTGTAAGGAAACTACAAGGAAAAAATCTGGAATCAGACAACTGAGTACCTTTCATGAGTCAGAATCTCTTTAAGAGGATTCATATGCATTAGAAGTGAAAAGAATTAATGGGAAACAATTTGTTACCGAAGAGCGTCCATTTCAGTTTGGAAGAGGATTAATAGCTTCCATTTGGAAAATAGATCACTCCAAAAACCTGGAGAAAACAAATCAATCCAAACTTTCAATATGAAGAAACAGTCTGGAAACGAGAATGGTCTGAGACAGATGGCAACTGTAACAACTGTATGGTAAGGGAAAGTAAGGAGGTATGATAAAGACATGAACAATTTTGAAACTATTAGGGGGATATTATGAAAAATTTAATTAATTGAAGAAAATGAAATGTTGAAGTCTCTTTATGGCTCCCATTGTGTAAATTTGTCTTCCCAAAGAGGTTGTGACTCGGGCTGACACGTCTTAGAACCTTATCAGCTTGAGTTGCAGTTGCCTTGACGGGAGGATGAGTTTCTGCAGTGTTTAAGGTACAGCAGTCATATGCTGTGTGTCTTTTATTTTTTGTGCATCTGTGGGATTGCAAAGAATTGCGGGCCTTATTTATGCATAGGATTTGGTGGACTGTATTTACAGTATTTTGATATTTAGGGTCAGTTATGAGGCTAGTCTACCTTGGGAGCTTTATAGAGCCTTTGATACCATTGTATTATGTTGTTTTGTATTATGCGATCTTGATCTAAATGTTGTTCTTTTGTGTGTGATCTGTCACTGGAGTTAAGTATCCAGTTGTTATGGACCATGTGGTCTAGTGGTTTTGTGTCTTTGGGTGTGTACACACGATCCAACATGCTAAAAGCAGCGGCTACGGGCCTTAGAGGTCGTGATTTTATATGGATTATTGGGCAAGGAGCTACGGTATCCATGGGGTGTACACATCTGAAGAATGTTGTTTTTGACGCAGGGTTGTCTAAGGGAGTAGGCTATCTTGAGTCATGTTGTTATTTGCACAGAATTTGGGTTCTGTGTGTGTTGTATGCAGCATGTATGTGCAGCATGCAGCGTTGTTATTTACAGAATTGGGTTTCTGTACGAGTCCTATATGCAGCATGTATTGTGCAGCATATAGTGTTGTTTTATACAGAATTTAATTTTTTGTATAAAGGGTGAAAGACTCCAGGGACAGATCAGCTGGCAGCAAACATTTCTTCATGTTTACGAAAGAAGGTTGTGATTTTGTATTCACTTAGTTAATTTGTCCTACCAGTGTCTCTAAGACATTGCTGAAAGGCTGTGATGCTTGTTGCAGCACTGGCTGACCTCTTTTGTGTATTTGTAGGACATGATCCATGTTTGCTGCAATACTTTGAAAAGGAACTATGGGACTGGGGCTGCTGCGCTGGTTTAGCGTTGGACTGATTTGTGTTGGTTGTTCTGGATTAACATGGGGTAGGCTCTGGGTTCTGGGTTTTTACCTTTTCCCCTGTATTTCCCTAATTCATTGGCTTTGGCCCAACTTGGTGGCCCTATCTTGTTCCCCTTTGTGTGAGTGTGTTTGCCAATACCCATTTTGGTTACCCTGGGGCACTCCTGGGAGTCCGGAGGAACTGCATGGAGGGGTATCACATGCCTTGCGTAGCAGTCGAGGGTTCATAAGTTCAGGAAAATGGGATCACTTGAGCATGTACAAAAATGCTTGTACATTTTGTTAGAAAAATGTATCAATTGTTACATCCTAGGTCATTAAAATATATCCTAGGTCTGTCCAAAAATGTTGCATTCCTTAATTATTTGATTGTCATCATGATTATCATCATCATCATTATTATTGCCATCATTATCAGAGGTCAGGGTTTCAGTTTTACAGCTTTGTAGATCAGTGTCATCACACGTTTATTGGTTGTTCAGGTTGTTGGTGTCCATTCAATGTAAATAGGAGATAGACATTTCTACAATACTTTTGTATTTTGTAGTTGTTTTTTTTTGTAGTTTTATAATGCTTATATGACATGCTGAAGTGTTCATATTATGAGTTCCAGATAGTAAAAACAGGTAATGGATATTTTGTATGCCTCGGGTGATGGGTTGTGGCTATGGCCAGGCTGCACTTATTCATCTGTGGCATATTTCGGGTTTTCTTAAAGGTTGCTGGTCTCTCACCACTGTGCCTGGGTAGGTTTTACACCTATATCAGACTCTTTTGTGAGAGCCATTTTGCCTTGCAGATTTGTGCACCATATGCTGCTGGTACTGGGGAGGCTGTGGCTTCTATATTTCACCCAGCTGTATTTGGGATGCATAGAAAAGTCTATCTGGGAGTCAAATTTTTACCATATGTGTTCATGTAACCAACAAATATTTGTATATTTTTGATAAATATATACTTTTTCCTTTCAGTTACATACTTTGTCAATTTAGGTGCTTTGACATGACCTTTGATTGAACTAAGTTTGCTTAACAAATTTTGAGGAATTTACCAGCAGCTTTTGATGGGTTTAAGTTGAATATTGGAAATTTGAAAAAAAAATAAATAAAAAATAACTGGTTTGGTAACTTTTGACAGGAGAGATATTTATCATTTTGTCCAAAATGACTAACCGCATTAGTTGTTCTGTGACTTCAATGATTCAGAGGGCTTGCTGCATTGAGTAAATTTTGGTAAAATAATTTAAATTTTGTTTTTCACTAGCCCACTAGTTTGTCAATTCTTAAAGAAAAAAAGAAAAAAAATCATTTTCTGGTATTTGTTTGCCTGTTTGATTGGAGGTCTAACATCCTTGTCAACACCATTTGGGCTGCTTTAGGGGCTTTTGTGGGACTTTTATCCCATGTTGGGATGAGTTGACATTTTGGGACTTGCTGTCCTATAAGACCAATGGGGTTTGAGTGCATGGATGGTCTGGCTCATGCTGCTTTGTCCGAGCAGGCTTGAGCCTTTTGAGAAGTTTGCCATTGCTCCCATGCAGTTAGTTTCAATTCTGTGTGGCGTGCCATGCGACAAAATTTGTTTCTCAGGGCCCTGGTGGGCAGGGACCCCATTTTCCGGTAGTAACAGTAGAAAGAATAGTTAGTTTTTCCAATGTGCCAAAGTTTATACTGCTTTTATATGTTTTTCTTTTGTACGTATATTGTCCTCATACTATACATGTATTTTTTGTAAAATAGAATAAGAACATTACGAAAAATGATGTGACAGTGAGAGGTTTATGATTTGATTATGTTGATTTCGGGAGAAATCGAAAAATTTCACAAAGGAAATTTTTCTTCCCGCTACGGGAAATAGTGTTGTAAAATCATTTTTCGAGTGTGTTCTTTTGTTAGAGTCCTGCTGATTCAGTTCTCAGTTGATTTCATTATATAAGGGGTGTTCTTGTTTGTTTGGCACCTGCCTTATTTTTGGGCTAGCGGTCCATGTTCGAATCCAGTTGGAGGAATTTATTTTTTGTGGACTAGATACATTTTATTGTGCAGAGTCTTCCATTTTTGCTGTTCCCTTGACTCTGTATGACTGAAATATTGTTATAAGGGCCGTAAATTTTTGAACAGCATCTGCATTTTTATTAGTAACTATAAACTGTACTTAAAACAGGTGAATTCCTATACAGAATCAGCAGGATACTTGTAAATAGTGCTGCTCTCATAAGGGAAAATATGTTGAAATTTGATGTTTAGTTTTATGTGATGATCAGCCCCGATTCTTGTCAAAATTCATAATTGCTAGCGAAAAGACTATCTGAACTGATTTCCGGTAAAGAAAAGTCTTCATATAGCTATTTTAGTGGATTTTACAAAATGATGCATTATTTTCAAGAAGTTGACTATTTTGGCAACTTTTCAGATTTTGAGATGACCCCCCACAGATTCCATACTGGATCAATAAAAGGCTTATCACTGAAAAACCTATCAAATGCCACTGATAGATTTTAACCAATAATTATGTTATCTTTATGGTAAAAATCATAGTCTGAACTATGTATTTGAATTGGTTTTGATCAACATGTGGGTATTTGAGTGAAATTACAGGAATTGGATTGTTTATAGCATTTTTCTTAGAAAATTTATCTGCTGTGCCTTGGCCTGTCTAATTTTAGCTCTAAAAGTCAAATACCCTTGTTATATTGTTTAAAGTTCAAAATAACTTACATAACTTGTTGGAAATAGCTAAAAACAAACATATTGTTATGCAAATTGCATGGAATTTATTGCAATCCATGATTTAAGCTAAAAACTGTTGCTTAGAACTAGGTCAACGGCATGGCTGGAAGGGTGTGTTCCTTTAAAAATTACTATATTTACATATTTCAGACATTAATATATCCATAGATGAATGTTTCTAAGAATTTTGAGAGATTTCTAGCATATGTCTATGTTGATCTCTTATTAATAAACGAGATATCGGATAAATTAAGGGAATGTAAACATGGCAGTGTCTTACCTTTACCATGCAGTGGCCTTTCTTGGAAAGTTTTTAAACTCCTTAGAAAGTTGAAAAACTATGTAAACTCCAGCAAACACCACTTCCATATGGTGTGAATACATTTTGACTTTCATTTGAATGTAAGAAATCCAATCACAAAGTTCAGTTTATCTATTTTTCTTAAGAACAACAGTCTGAGGTGAGGGAAGTCAATATGCCATATTTGCATAAATTATGTATCCCATATTTTGATATTTTGGGATAAATGAATATTTTGTTGGGCTAATATATAATAATTTGTTAAGGATTACCTGGTTAGGATATTTTTATGGACATAATGGCATTATTTTATTATTTTATTGGGATTAGAAATAGGAACTATTTTTTGTCTCAAAGATGGCGGATGCATAAACATTAAATGGGTGTGCTAAGGTCTGCCACTGATTCTCATCAAATTTAGAATGTTCATTCGAGAAAATCCCTGTGTTTTGATTAAATATGTATTATTTTTGGAGAAACTGATTTATGGGGATCTCAAAAATAATTTGCGGAAATTAGTTGAGTAAATTTTGAAACTGCTAATAAATACATGGTTAGATAACTTTACTAATCATGTTTCCTTTTTTAGGTTATTCATGAAAAAGTTAGCCAATAGCATAATCCCATTATGTCATATGATTACATGTGGTATAAAAGGTAGATGCTTGCCAGCTCAATTATTCCGTTGTATTTTCTTGAAGAGTAAAGACCCTTAAAGTTGTATCTGGCAAAATTACCTTTTTATTTTGGGCTTGGACTTTAGAAATTCACAGTAAGGATGGTTCTTTTATATATTATATAATTGAACTAAATTATCATAAGCTATTTTTCTTTAACATAAAAAGGGAAAACTGTTAGAAAATATTTTTAGAGTATTTCTTCATAAAGTTCAGCTTTTAAACTTATTTCCAGGTTTTTTAGAAGGGGGTGTCTTAGAAGTGTTTACTGATTACAGGTGTTTGGATCTGTAGCTTTTGGGACGTGTGAGTTCCAAACAGTGATATCATTTCTGAGATTTCTTACCCTTTATTTCGAAAGTTTGGGACTTTCTCAAGATTGGAATATCAGCAGGGTTTAAAACATTGCGTCCTGTGACAGGCACGTTGAGTGACCTCCAACTTGAGAATTTCATTCTGGACCTTTATAGTTATTAATATTACACTAATAGCTGGACATACTTTGGATAAGGCAAACTATAGATACAGGAATTTGAAACTTTCTCAAGACTGGATTATCAGCAGGTTTAAAACGTTGAGTCCTGTGACAGGCACGTTGAGTGACCTCCAACTTGAGAATTTTATTTTGGCATTATTCTATAGTATTCTACACTGTTTTTATATTTAAGTTAAGCCAGATATAACTCAAACAAAGAAATTAGCACCCAAAAGTACTTCCAAACTATCTTCTTACTTTCCAGTCTTATACCACCATTCTGAAAAGGTTTTGAGTATGATTCTACTTTTATGAATTCATATGGGTCCATTAGATTCTTAAAAGTCCTTTGTTTCTGTCCAGTCCTGTAGCCAAATTATTTTCCCATCTTGTCCCATTATATGAGGATTACTTCAGCTGGCATTAGTTAAGTTTAATGTCTAGTTAAGCCAAATGTTTGCATTGAGTTAGAAACTATTTTTCCTTATTCTGCATGCTTTTGTAAACTGAGTAATCTTGAAATATAAATTTAGTGAGCAGCAGAACAGTCTTCCTTTATATTCAAACCCAAGTGTCGAGATCAGCAATCCAAATAATTGTGTGGTCACTAGGTTGGCGGGCGAGAGCGTTAACCTAGGGTCAGTTGAAAGCATTATATAGGTGTATAAGCATAGCTCGGGAAGCATAGAGGGCTTATCAGATTGGGCCTTATCAATCTGTGGTGTCATCCTGACTTGAATAACGAAGAAGCATACGCTTCGAGAACCTTCGCCTTTGTAGTAGGAGCGGTTTTACTACAATTGATTTGAAGTACATTTGTAATATTTTTATCCTCTGGCACAACATAGTTGTGAGGGGGGATATAGCATAACTTCACACAAATGTTCCTTATAAAAAATCTCGAGCAAATTCGACTTTCAAGGTCATGACCTCAAGATCAAGGTCACTGTGGCTATTTTTAGAAAAACTTTGTCATCGCTCTAGCGCCTACATTTCTTCACCAATTTCATTGTAACTTCACACAAATGTTCCTTATAAAAAAATCTCGAGCGAGTTTGACTTTCAAGGTCATGACCTCAAGATCAAGGTCACTGTGGCTATTTTCAGAAAAACTTTGTCATCTAGCGCCTACATTTCTTCACTGATTTCAATATAACTTCACACAAATGTTTCTTATGACAATATCTCAAGCGAGTTGGACTTTCAAGGTCATGACCTCAAGGTCAAGGTCACTGTGGCTATTTTTAGAAAAACTTTGTCATCGCTCTAGCGCCTTCATTTGTCCACTGATTTCAATATAACTTCACACAAATGTTTCTTATGACAATATCTTGAGCGAGTTCGACTTTCAAGGTCATGACCTCAAGGTCAAGGTCACTCTGGCTATATTTAGAAAAACTTTGTCATGGCTCCAGCGCCTACATTTCTTCACTGATTTCAATATTACTTCACACAAATGTTTCTTATGACAATATCTTGAGCAAGTTCGACTTTCAAGGTCATGACCTCAAGGTCAAGGTCACTGTGGCTATTTTTAGAAAAACTTTGTCATCGCTCTAGCGCCTACATTTATTCACTGATTTCAATATAACTTCACACAAAAGTTCCTTGTGACAATATCTTGAGCGAGTTTGACTTTCAAGGTCATGACCTCAAGGTCAAGGTCACTGTGGCTATTTTATGAAAAATTTTGTCATCGCTCTAGCGCCTACATTTCTTCACCGATTTTAATATAACTTTGCACAAATGTTCCTTATGACAATATCTCTAGCGAGTTCCACTTTCAAGGTCAAGGTCACTGTGGCTATTTTTAGAAAAACTTTGTCATCGCTCTAGCGCTTACATTTCTTCACTGATTTCAATAAAACTTCACACAAATGTTCCTTATGACAATATCTCAAGCCATTTCGACTTTCAAGGTCAAGTTCACAATTTCTATTTTTAGAAAAACTTTGTCATAGCTCCAGCGCCTACATTTCTTCACCGATTTCAATATAACTTCAAACAAATGTTCCTTTTGACAATACCTGGAACGAGTTCGACTTTCAAGGTCAAGGTCACTGTGGCTATTTTTGAAAAACTTTGTCATTGCTCTAGCGCTTACATTTTTTCACCAATTTCAATATTGCTTCACACAAATGTTCCTAATGACAATATCTGTAGCGAGTTCCTCTTTCAAGGTCAAGGTCACTGTGGCTATTTTTAGAAAAACTTTGTCATGGAGCTAGCGCTTACATTTCTTCACCGATTTCAATATAACTTCACACAAATGTTCCTTATGACAATATCGCGTGCGATTTCGACTTTCAAGGTCAAGGTCACTGTGGCTATTTTTAGAAAAACTTTGTCATCGCTCTAGCGACTACATTTCTTCACTGATTTCAATATAACTTCACACAAATGTTCCTTATGACAATACCTTGAGCGAGTTTGACTTTCAAGGTCACTGTGCCTATTTTTAGAAAAACTTTGTCATGGCTCTAGCGCTTACATTTCTTCACTGATTTCTGTATAACTTCGCACAAATGTTCCTTATGACAATATCTCGAGCTATTTCGACTTTCAAGGTGAAGGTCACTGTGGCTATTTTTTAGAAAAACTTTGTCATCGCTCTAGTGCCTATATTTATTGATGGATGTTAATAGAACTTCACACAAATGTTTCTTATGATAATATCTCGAGTTGCTTTGACTTTCAAGGTCATGACCTCAATGTCAAGGTCACTGTGGCTATTTTTAGAAAAACTTTGTCATCGCTCTACCGCCTACATTTATGATTTTATTATTACTTCACACAAAAGATGCTTATGATAATATCTTGAGCAAGATCTACTTTCGCGGCCATGGCCTCAAGTCAAGGTCCCTATGACTATTTTTAGAGAAATATTGTCATCACTCTAGAACCTACATTTATTGATGGATTTTTAGCTCACCAGAGCCGAAGGCTCCGGGGGAGCTTATAGGATAGGCAGTTGTCCGGCGTCGTCATCATCTGACGTCAACACTTTCAAACATCTTCTCTGAAGCCACTGGACTGATTCAGCCCAAATTTCATCTGTAGCATCCTTGGGTTGGGGGATTGAAAGTTTGTGTTTTGTATGAAATTCGGCTCATTGGTTTGGTTGCTATGGCAACTTAGAGTTTCCATAGACTTATAATGGGGAAAATTGAAAAATGGCATTTACTGACAAGCCACTGCAGATATTTTGACAAAACTTCCATAGAAATATTCCTTAGGCAATCTACTATCTGCCATATGATTTTAGGCCTACTGCTCATTTGTATTGGTTGCCATGGAAACCAAAATGAAAAAATAGAAAAAAAAATACTTAAAAAATCATCTCCTCAGAAACCGTATGCTCTATGAGGCTGAAAGTTAATGGAAATATTCACCATATTTGCCTTTACAGGTTTTGTGTTTTTTATGAAATTCAGCTCTTTAGTTTGGTTGCTATGGCAACTTAGATTTTCCATAGACTTATAATGGGGAAAATTGAAAAATGGCATTAACTACAAAGCCTTTGCAGATATTTTGACAAAACTTTCATAGAAATGTTCCTTTAGTAAACTTCTCTCAGCCATATGCTGTTATGTCAACCTGGGGGTCCAGTAGGTTGTGCCAGGGCCATGCCCCGCCGCCAGTACTTCATAAAATGACTTATATCTCAGAAACCTTACAGATCCCCACCCCTAAACCATATATATTCTTGTTCCTATTGATAAGACGCATTCAGTGACACCAACCTGGAGGTCCTCCGGGATGTGCCGAGGCCATGCCCCACCCCCTCCACTTCATAAAAGGCCCAATATCTCGGAAACCATTCAGATCCCCACCCCTGAACCCTATATACTCTTGTTCCTTATGATAAGAAGCATTCAGTGACATCAAACTGGGGGTCCCCCGGGATGTGCCGGGGCCATGTCCCGCCCCTCCATTTCATAAAAGGCCCAATATCTCGGAAACCTTACAGATCCCCACCCCTAAACCATATATATTCTTGCTCCTTATGATAAGATGCATTCATTGACCCCAAATTGGGGGTCTTCCGGGGTGCGCCGGAGCCATGCCCCACACCTTCACTTCACAAAAGGCCATATATCTCAGAAACTGTTCAGATCCCCACCCCTAAACCATATATGTTCTTGTTCATTATGATGAGACACATTCAGTGACACCAACCTGGGGGTCCCCAGGGATGTGCTGGGGCCATGCCCCACCCCCTCCATTTCATAATATCACAATATCTCGGAAACCTTACAGATCCCCACCCCTAAACCATATATATTCTTGTACCTTATGATAAGACACTTTCATTGACACCAACCTGGGGGTCTCCCTGGGCCTTGCCCCACCCCTGCACTTCACAAAAGGCCTTATATCTCAGAAAATGTTCAGAGCCCCACCCCTAAACCATATATATTCATCTTCCTTATGATAAGGCACATTCATTGACACCAGCTTGTGAGTCCCCGGGGCCTTGCTCCACCGCTTGACTTCATTAAAAGCCACATATCTCAGAAATAGTTCAGATCCCCACCCCTAAACCATATATATTCTTGTTCCTTATGATAAGACTCATTCAGTCACACCAACTTGGGGGTCTCTTTGTGCTGAGGCAATGTGCCCCGCCCTTCCACTTCATAAAAGGCCATATATTTCAGAAACCATTAAATCCCCACCCCATATTCATATATGTTCTTGTTCCTTATTATTAGCACACCTACTGTAGGGGTGTCCCGGGGGCCAGTCCTCTACTTTCCACTTCATGAAAGGATATCTTGGAAACCGTTCAGATTCCCACCCCTAAACCATATATATACTTGGTCCTTATGATGAGACACATTTAGGGACAACAATCTTGGGCTTTCCTGGGAACGACAGGGCATGCTCCAACCCCTCCACTTATATCTCCAGCCATGCAGATCCCCACTGCTAAACCATATATATTCTTGTTCTTTGTGATAAGACACATAGTGATACCAACCAGGGCTCCATTGGGTCCATGCCCCACCCCCTCTACTTCATAAAAGGCCTAATGTTTCATATACTGAGTCCACATGGATGCTCATTTGGATATGGGGGTTCATTTGGCAGATTAAAATGATATCATGTTAAAATACATGGCTGCAATTTGGCAGTGCCCACCTGAGCTCTGGTGAGCATAGTGGCCCATGGGCCTCTTGTTAAACAAACTTTACACAAATGTTGCATATGATAATATCTCAAGCAAGCTGGACTTTTGCCTTTTCAGTGTTTTCCACACAAGAAGTTATCTTGTGCGAGGGGATTTGTATTGCATGCGATGCCTTGTTTATGAATGGCATTTGGCGGGGGCATCCGTGTCCTATGGACACTTTTTCTAGTTAAATTATCTCCCCTGACAATATAACCTTGTGATGGCCATGACTCCAGTACCCTTTGAGATATCAGTATGGTACTTGGCATAATTGTATACAAGGTTGAGACGGCACTTCATGCCTAAGAACCACAACTCTGGGTGCTATGATATTTGAGTTATCTCCCCTTCCAACAAAACGGTATGACCACCTTGTGATCTCCGTACCTCCAATACCCTTTGAGACATATTGGTGGTACTTGATGCAGATGTACATGAGATTAAGCAGGTGTGTCATGCTCAAGAATTACAACTCTGGGTGCTCTGGTTTTTGAGTAATCTCCCCTGACAATATAACCTTGTGAAGGCCATAAGTCCAACACCCTTTGAGATATATTGAAGGAACTTGGCACAATTGTATACAAGATACAGAAGGGATGTCATGTGCAAGAACCACAACTGTTGGTGCTGTGGTATTTGAGTTATCTACCCTTCCAATATAACAGTATGACCAGCTTGTTTTCATAGGCTTATATAGGGAAAACCTTTAAAAATCTTCTTCTCTGAAGCCACAAGGCCCAGGTCTTTGATATTTGCTATGAAGCATCACGTAGTGGACCTTTACCAAGATTGGGGCCTTTGTTTTTTCCTAAGCTAATGTAGGGGAAATATTTAAAACTTTTCTTCTCTGAAACTGCAAGGCGCAGGTCATTGATATTTGGTGTGAAGCTTAATCTAATGGACCTCTACCAAGATTGTTCAAATTATAGCCCTGGGGCCAAAAATGCCCCCACCCTTCTCTGATACAACAAGGCCCTGGTCTATGCTATTTGGTATGAAGCTTCAACTAGTAGACCTCTACCAAGATTGTTCAGATTATAGCCCTAGGGCCAAAAATGCCCCCACCCCTGGGGCCTTTGGTTTTACATAGGCTTATATAGGGATAATCTTTAAAAAATATTCTACTCAGAAACTGCAAGGCCAAGGTCTTAGATATTTGGTGTGAAGCTTCATCTATTGGACCTCTATCAAGTTTGTTCAAATTATAGCCCTAGGACCAAAAATGCCCCCACCCCGGGACCCTTTGGTTTTTCATAGGCTTAATTAGAGAAAATATTCAAAGTTCTTCTTCTCTGATACCACAAGGCCCTGGTCTATGCTATTTGATATGAAGCTTCAACTAGTGGAACGCTACCAAGATTGTTCAAATTATAGCCCTGGGGCCAAAAATGCCCCCACCCCTGGGGCCTTTGGTTTTACATAGGCTTACACATGGAAAATCTTAAAAAATCTTCTCTGAATCCGCAAGGCCCAGATCTTAGATATTTGGTGTGAAGCTTCATCTAGTGGACCTCTTTCAAGATTGTTCTAATTATAGCCCTGGGGCCAAAAATGCCCCCACCCCGGCACCCTTTGGTTTTTCATAGGCTTATATAGGGAAAACCTTTAAAAATCTTCTTGTCTGAAACCAGAAGGCCCAGGTCTTTGATATTTGGTATGAAGCTTCATCTAGTGGACTATTACCAAGTTTGTTCAAATTATAGCCCTTGGGTCAAGGTGAGCGATTCAGGGCCCTTTGGGCCCTCTTTAGTTATGTCCCCTGACAGTATAATTTTGTGATGGCCATAACTGCAATACTTTTGTGATATATTGCTGGTTTAATTCTGATGTATGTTCTATTGGTGAACAATCTTCTGAAGGCCATATTGGCTTTTGGTCGGGGGATTTACAATCACTTCTGGTGGCTATTTTTGCATATGCATTTGCAATGATATGTAGATGTGCTTAACACAAAATTCATTCTGCTCGGATGAAGCATTTTGGAGTCCGAAACTTAAACGCAGTCAATAACTTCCTTATTTCTTGATGGATTATAAAATTACTCGGCAGAAATATTAACCATCATGAGAAGACGTGTCACGTGCAAAACCCCAGGTCCGTACCTCCCAGGTCAAGGTCATACTTAGAGGTCAAAGGTCATAAAAGGGTCCGAAACTTAACGCAGAAACGTTAACCACCATGAGACGATGTGTCATGTGCAAAACCCAGGTCCGCACCTCAAAGGTCAAGGTCATACTTAGAGGTTAAAGGTCAAAAAAAGGGTCAGAAACTTAAACGCAGTCAATAACTTACTTATTTCTGGATGGATTTTGAAATTATTTTGAAGAAATGTTAACCATGATGTGTCATGTGCAAACCCAGATCCATACCTCCAAGGTCAAGGTCCTACTTAGAGGTCAAAGGTAAAAAAGAATGGTCCGAAACTTATACGCAGTCAATAACTTTCTTATCTCTGGATGGATTTCGAAATTATTTGGCAGAAATGTTGGCCATCATGAGACAATCTGCCTCACACAAAACCAAGGTCCTTACCTACAAGGTCAAGGTCATACTTAGAGGTCAAACGTGAAAAAAGGGTCCAAAACTTAAACAGGGTCAAATAACTCTCTATGGATGAATACGAACATAGACATATTTTCAGGCGGGAACAGTTGTGTCCTATGGACGCATTTCTAGTTTTTTACCTAACCAGCAGTTACGCTGTTTGCAGTGATCATATTTATGTAACTGGCAGACAACAAAGCCAACTTCAACTGTTGTGATTGGCAGGCTAAGTGTGAAACTGAGGTTTTGCTTTATTTCAGGTCAGCACAGATTTGTAAACAGAAGTTTATTGACCTTAACGACCTTGACATATGCTCTCCAATATTTAACTTCAAGAGAGCCATTGCCTTGGTGATGGAGCAACAAGGGAGACAAATCTGTGATGTCTTGCTGGATCAAATGATATTGCCAGGAGTGGGAAATATTATCAAAAATGAGGTACTAGTTATGGCAACAGATAAGAAGGAGTAACTAGGGATATTAACCCTTGACCTGCTGAAAATTTAAATATGCCACACCCACTACCAATTATCAACCAATCAGATTACTTGATGCAAATTATTGCAACAAATTCACTATCTGAACGACAAACAATGTAGATCATGATCAGATGGCTTCTTCGGAAGCCATCTGATCTGGATCTGCATTGTTTGAAATTTCAGACATATCCGGGCTCAGCAGGACAAGGGTTAACCCATTGTATGTGTGAAACCCTTAAAGGGGTACCTTGGCAAACAGTGCAGGTCCAGTTCAGACACCGCAAAATGCGGTGTCTGATCAGGACCTGCACTGTTTGCTAACAAGATTGCCCATCAAAAATAGAATAAAAACGAAAAAATAAGCCTGACACCCCTTATATGTCCAACATATAGCAATGGAAGAATCCACTAACATACAACGGGTTGAGGGAGATTTTCTACATTTCTTGTTAAGAACGTACCTTGTGGGTACTACCATTACGATAACATATCCATGTTACATATTGCATTAATTTTGTTTATTTCTCCAAAACGGGCATTTTTCTTAAGAAAATTTGTGATAACTTTCTGAGTTACACTCCAAATATAGGTTGTGGATGCTCCTTAGAACTGCCTAATTGAGGTGGTTCTAATGAGTACCCACAGCATATGTCTTCAATCAAAAATAGGAAAATAATGTAAACCCAAGTTGGATTTACAGGGCTATTCACAGTTAGCAGATTTGTTAGCATGATGAATTTTAGAAACCTGAAACTCACAACATACGTTTTAGCTCGACTGTTCTCGAAGAAAACGATGAGGTATTGTCATAGCTCTGGCTTCGTCTGTGGCATTGTCATCATGCAAAAACTTGGACATTTTGTTATATCTCTGTCATTACTGAACTTATTTACTTGAAACTTGGACTAATTGTTCATTATGAAAAGGGGAACTCATACCAATAGGTGAGGTAACCCTCAAAATATTTTGGCACAGTTATGCCCCTTGTTTGACTTAGAATTTTTGCAGCCGAGCGTTGGCACCCGCATGCGGTGCTCTCGTTATGGACATGGCCTGGCAATTGTTTCCAACAGACACTCCATTAAGTTGTGTGCTCTATATTGCAGACTATTCTGGCATAAATCTCTATTTCTCATTTTGGATCGGCTTTTTAGCTCACCTGAGCCGAAGGCTTCGGCTCATATGTGAGCTTATAGTATGGTAAGGCTCCGTTGTCTGTCTGTCGTCTGTTTTCTGTTGTCTGTTGTCTGTCAACATTTTCAAACATCTTCTCCTCTGAAACCACAAGGCCGATTGGAGTCATATTTCATGTGGAGCATTCATGGGATGGGGGAACGAAAGTTTGTTCGCAGGGTCCAGGTCACATGACCAAGATGGCCGCCATGCCTATATAAGGTAAAAACCCTTCAAAAATCTTCTTCTCCGGAACCAGTGGGCCGATTGAGCAGAAACTTGGTATGTAGCATTCGGGACTCGGGCCCATCATATTTTGTTCAAATGATGACCCTTGGATGACCTTGACCAATTTTAGGCCCAGGTCAAATTTGGTCGCATAGATTTTTGTATGGGAAAAAGTCAAAACCCTGTACTTTTTTGAAACTATTGCAGCCTGTGATCTGAAAATTAGTAGATGCAGTAAGCTAAATAGGTGGATGAAACCACATGAGTATTCAAGGTCAAGTTTATTCTTTGACCTTTGTTCAAGGTCATTCAGATATGAGAATTAAAACTTATTTTTCCCAGAAACCACAAAGCCATTTGTAATGAAATTCCATATGAAAGTTTTTAAGAAAAAGGTAATGACAATGAATCAGTATGAATTTGGTCACATGAGCAATATGGCTGCCATGTTCATATAAGGTAAAAACCCTTCAGAAATCTTCGTCTGCTGAACCATAGGCCGATTGGCCTGAAACTTGGTATGTAGCATTCGGGACTCGAGTTCATCATATTTTGTTCAAATGATGACCCTTGGATGACCTTGACCAATTTTAGGCCAAGGTCAAATTTGGTTGCATAAACCTTTGTATAGGAAAAAGTCAAAACCGTGTATTTTTGGAAACTGTTGCAGCTTGTGATCTGAAAATTAATAGATGCAGTAAGCTAAATGGGTGGATGAAACTACATGAGTATTCATGGTCAAGGTCATTATTTGACTTTTGTTCAAGGTCATTCAGATATGAGAATTAAAACTTAATTTTTCCCAGAAACCACAAAGCCATTTGTAACGAAATTTCATATGAAAGTTTTTAAGAACAAGGAAATGACAATTAATCAATATGAATTTGGTCACATGACCAATATGGCCGCCATGCCAATATAAGGTAAAAACCCTTCAAAAACCTTCTTCTCCGGAACCATTGGGCCAACTGACCTGAAACTTGGTATGTAGCAAAAGGGACTCGGGCCCATCATATCTGGTTCAAATGATGACCCTTGGATGGCCTTGACCAATTTTATGCGAAGGTCGAATTTGGTCGCATAGACTTTTGTATGGGAAAAAGTCAAAACCGTGTATTTTTTGGAAACTATTGCAGCCTGTGATCTGAAAATTAGTAGATGCAGTAAGCTAAATGGGTGAATGAACCTACATGAATATTCAAGGTCTAGGTCATTCTGTGACCGTTGTTCAAGGTCATTCAGAGATCAGACTTAAAACTTATTTTTCTCAGAAACCACAAAGCCATTTGTAACAAAATTTCATATGAAAGTTCTTAAGAACAAGGAAATAACAATTAATTAATATGAATTTGGTCACATGACCAATATGGCCGTCATGCCCATATAAGGTAAAACCCTTCAGAAATCTTCTCCGGAACCAGTGGGTTGATTATCATGTAACTTGGTATGTAGCATTAGGGACTTGGGTCCATCACATTTTTTCTCAAATGATGGATGACCATGACCAATTTTAGGCCAAGGTCAAATTTGGTCGCATATACTTTTGTATGGGAAGAAGTCAAATTCGTGTATTTTTAGCTCACCTGTCACATAGTGACAAGGTGAGCTTTTGTGATCACTTTTCGTCCGTCGTCCGTCGTCAGTGCGTGCGTGCGTGTGTGCGTGTGTGCGTGTGTGCGTAAACAATTTCTTCAAACGACATCTCCTCCTAAACCACTGATCGGATTTTGACCAAACTTCACAGGAATGATCCTTAGGTGGTCCCCTTTCAAAGTTGTTCAAATGGTTCCGGTCCGTTGCACATCTGGGTCACAGGAGCCAAAAATAGATTTTTTCACCGAAAACTTAAAAAATCTTCTTCTCTGAAACCACAAGGCCCAGGTCTTTGATATTTGGTGTGAAGCTTCACCTAGTAGACCTCTACCAAGATTGTTCAAATTATAGCTCTAGGACCAAAAATGCCCCCGCCCCGGGGGCAATTGGTTTTACATAGGCTTATACAGGGAAAATCTTTAAAAATCTTCTTCTCTGAAACCAAAAAGCCCAGGTCTTTGATATTTGGTATGAAGCTTCATCTAGTGGACCTCTACCAAGATTGTTCAAATTATGGCCCTTGGGCCAGAAATGCCCCCGCCCCGGGGGCCTTTGGGTTTACATAGGCTTATATAGGGAAAATCTTTAAAAATCTTCTTCTCTGAAACCAAACGGCCCAGGTCTTTGATATTTGGTGTGAAGCTTCACCTAGTGGATCTCTACCAAGATTGTTCAAATTATAGCTCTAGGCCAAAAATGCCCCCGCCCCGGGGGCCTTTGGTTTTACATAGGCTTATACAGGGAAAATCTTTAAAAATCTTCTTCTCTGAAACCAAAAGGCCCAGGTCTTTGATATTTGGTATGAAGCTTCATCTAGTGGACCTCTACCAAGATTGTTCAAATTATGGCCCTTGGGCCAGAAATGCCCCCGCCCCAGGGGCCTATGGGTTTACATTGGCTTATGTAGGGAAAATCTTTAAAAATCTTCTTCTCTGAAACCACAAGGCCCAGGTCTTTGATATTTGGTGTGAAGCTTTACCTAGTGGACCTCTACCAAGATTGTTCAAATTATAGACCTAGGACCAAAAATGCCCCCGCCCTGGGGGCCTTTGGTTTTACATAGGCTTATACAGGGAAAATCTTTAAAAATCTTCTTCTCTGAAACCCCAAGGCCTAGATCTTTGATATTTGGTGAGAAGCTTCATCTTGTGGACCTCTACGAAGATTGTTCAAACTATAGCCCTAGGGTCAAAAATGTCCCCGCCCCGGGGCCTTTGTGTTTACATAGGCTTATATAGGGAAAATCTTTAAAAATCTTCTTCTCTGAAACCACAAGGCCCAGGTCTTTGATATTTGGTGTGAAGCTTCATCTAGCCGACCTCTACCAAGATTGTTCAAATTATGGCCCCTGGACCTGAAATGCCCCCGCCCCGGGGGCCTTTGGGTTTACATAGGCTTATATAGGGAAAATCTTTAAAATTCTTCTTCTCTAAAACCACATGGCCCAGGTCTTTTATATTTGGTGTGAAGCTTCACCTAGTGGATCTCTACCAAGATTGTTCAAATTATAGCCCTAGGGCCAAAAATGCCCCCGCCCCGGGGGCCTTTGGTTTTACATAGGCTTATACAGGGAAAATCTTTAAAAATCTTCTTCTCTGAAACCACGAGGCCCAGGTCTTTGATATTTGGTGTGAAGCTTCATCTAGTGGACCTCTACCAAGATTGTTCAAATTATAGCCCTGGGGCTAAAAATGTCCCCGCCCCGGGCGCCTTTGGTTTTAAATAGGCTTCTACAGGGAAAATCTTTAAAAATCTTCTTCTCTGAAACCGCAAGGCTCTGAATTTAATATTTGGTGTGAAGCTTCATCTAAAGAACCTCTACCAAGATTGTTCAAATTATAGCCCTGGGACCAAAAATGCCCCCATCCCCGGGGCCCTTTGGTTTTTTATAGGCTTATATAGGGAAAATATTTAAAAAACTTCTTCTCTGAAACCACAAGGCTCAGGTCTTTGATATTTGGTATGAAGCTTCAACTAGTTATAGCCCTTAGGCTAAGAATGTTCTAGAGACACTTATTCTCAGGTGAGCGATTCAGGGCCCTCTGGGCCCTCTTGTTTGGAAACAATTGCAGCCTGTGATCTGAAAATTAGTAGATGCAGTAAGCTAAATGGGTGGATGAATCTACATGAGTAGTCAAGGTCATTCTTTGACCTTTGTTCAAGGTCATTCAGTTATGAGAATTAAAACATATTGTTCTCAGAAACCACATGGCCATTTGTAATGAAATTTCATATGAAAGTTTTTAAGAACAAGGAAATGACAATTAATCAATATGAATTTGGTCACATGACCAATATGGCCGTCATGTCCATATAAGGTAAAAACCCTTCAGAAATCTTCTTCTCTGGAACCAGCGGGCCAATTATCATATAACTTGGCATGTGGCATTGGGGACTTGGGCCCATGATGATGACTCCTGAATGACCCTGACCTATTTTAGGCCAAGGTCAAATTTTTTCGCATAGCTTTTTGTATGGGGAAAAAGTCAAAACTGTGTATTTTTTGAAAATCTTGCACCTGGTGATCTGAAAATTGGTAGATACAGTAAGCTAAATGAGTGGACGAAATGACATGAGTATTCAAGGTCAAAGTCATTCTTTGATCTTGATTCAAGGTCATCCAGATATGAGAATTCAAACATATTTTTCTCAGAAACCACTGAGCTATTTGTAACCAAATTTTCATATGCAGCATTGGGGGCTCGAGCTCATCACAGTTTATTCAAATGCTGACTTTTGGATACCTATTTTACGCCAAGGTCAAATTTGGTCACATAGATTTTGGGATGGGAAAAAGGTCAAAACCATGATTTTTTTCGGAAATTATTGCAGTCTCTGATCTGAAAATTGATAAATGCAGTTAGCTAAATGAGTGGATGAAAGTACATGTGTATTCAAGGTCAAGGTCATTTCTTGACCTTGGCCTAAGGCCTTTCAGATATGACGATTAAAATTTTATTTTTAACTAGAACCTCTGTGCCGTTTGTGACCAAATTTCATACAAAGCTCGTAGAAACAAGTAAATGAAGATTTAAATACATGCGTTTGGTCAAATGACCAAAATGGCCATCATGCCCATATAAGGTAAAAACACTTCAGAAATCTTCTACTCCAGAACCAGTGGGCCGATTTTCATTAAACTTGGTATGTAGCATTTGGGATTTGGGCCCACTATAGTTTCTTAAAATGATGACCCCTGGATGGCCTTAACCTGTTTTACGCAAAGGTCAAATTTGGTTGCCTATACAATTGTATTGGAGAAAGTAAAAAAAAAATGTGTATTTTTTGGAAACTATTGCAGCCTGTGATCTGAAAATTGGTAGATGAGTGGATGGAACTAAGGTCAACATTATTCTCTGACGTTGGCCCAAGGTCATTCAGATGAAATTAAAATTTATTTTTAATAGAAACCACTACTCCATTTGCAGCCGAATTTCACATGAAAACTTTTAGGAACAAACAAATGAAAATTTATTAATATGAATTTGGTCACATTACTAAAATGGGTGCCATGTCCATATACATGTATACCCTTCCATAAGCTCTCAGCACTCAGGTGAGTGGCTCAGGACCTTTGGTCCTCTGGTTTATGTCCCTCGTGATGTTTAGATAGAGTTTTATTGGTTCAATTACCAATTACTTGCTAAAACTTTCAGTCAACTTGATTTTCATACTTGTAAACATTGTCCAATGATGCTTTTACCTCTTAGCACTCTAGGCAAAACCAACAGCAGATGACATTTTAAAATATTTGTTCTTATTTTTCGGAGAAAACAGGTTTTTGATATTACATGCAAAATGACTCAATTTGCATGAAATGTCAAAACCTGTTTTCGGGCTAGAAAGTTAGAAAAATATCATCAATTTGTAGTTTGCTAAATTAGCCTAGAGAGTGGTAATGGTTAAATTTCACTCAGTTCCCCTGACTTTCTCATAAGAAAAACAGCAGTTGTTGGAAATGACTTGTTTATAAAGTTATTCATAAAACAATCAGTTTTGATAGTTGGGAAATCCTTTTGGAAAAGCAATTGCAAAAACATTAGGAATGATGCCATATAAAGAAATTTTTTTCAACTTGCTTAATGGCGCATGATAGCTCAGTGGTTTGTGCACTTGCCTCTGCTGCTAGAGGTCCTGGTATTGATCCTCGGCAGCGGCTCCATTGGCATCATTTGCAGAGATGAATGTTGTATAGTGCACTGTGCTTCAGATCAGGACATTAACTGGAGGCCCCCTGTGCAGGTTAAAGGCCCCTACCATAATTACATGATTACTGTGGAGGCTTTCATCTTGCAAACCTGGTTTGTATGTAATGTACACCTGTGAGTAATGGTCAAATGTGACCAAACGCAGTATAAGTAGAAAGAAAGAAAGAAAGAGTTAGCAAGTGATGGAAACTGCAGGTTACTTTTTGAAGAAATCAGCTAGCATTTAGCAAGTAAGCAAGTGCTGTAATTCATAGCCTCGGAAAAGAGAGGGTATCCATATATTATTTTCCTTATTTTTACTGGCACCCACCCATCGGGGCTTGAAGAAATAGATGGGCTGCATGATGCTTCCACACAGAGCTGAAACCGACCCGCACACAAGTACTGGTAAACTACTTAAGAGGATCTAAGCCTGCCTAGGCAAAGCACTGCGAGTTGGACCGTCCATGCATATAAACTCTCTTGGTTTCATTGGACGACAGGGCTTGAGATGTCATTTCATCTCAATGTGGGTTAAAAGTCCCACAAAATTGGAAGCAACGTTTCCAAAATGACCTATACAGTGTTGACAGGGATGTTAAACCTCAAATCAAACAAATAAATCCTTATTTCTACATGTAAACATATGTTGTGGTCACTCATTAGAAGTTCCTTGCACTTTTAGGATGGAAAAAAGCTTATCTGGAGCTAACGTACTGATCCTAAGTATCGGGACAGGTAGGCCTAAGCAAACAGTGCAGACCCAGATCAGACTGCTCCACACAGTTTGCCATTCCGTTTACACCTTTTGGACTCCCTGCTGGAACATGAAACAAATTGTTGAAATTTTATGAAGGTGTCCAAATTTTTAGGATTTTTACAGTCAGGATAAATGGACTGACAGAAGATTGAGCCCAACCATGAGAAAATCTGCTTTCAGGTTATCTGATCAGGTAAGACTATAAGAATCTTATATGGATGTGAGGGGTGGATGGAAAAATATGTCCCGAGGGTCACTGTCCAGCATCAGGATGCTTGCCTAGTGGTGCTGCACAGTGATCTCGAGGGACGGATTTTTCCATCCACCCCTCGCACCTATATAGGATTCTTTTCTAGCATACCTTCCATTTCTTAGTGCAGATTTTTAATGCGGTCACTTCGGGTACCGAAATCCGCCATATTGTGATTACAGTACTGGAATGTTTAGTAATGTGCTGTGATGTCAGCCTTAACGAAGTCGCATATGAGGTCGTATTTAATCAGTGCCTTAATCAAACACACAAGAATATTAGATTTTGGGTAAGAACACCAGGGTTAGAACAGAATTTCTATCCCAAGCTAAAACTGTGGATTTCCTTGTATGGTGTGCAAGAATATAAGAATCTGATATGGGGTTCTGTTGTAGATGAGCGTTTCCAACCCGAGGGATGACTGCTCAGCAGTTATCCCGAGGGTTGGAAACGCCCATCTTCAACAGAACCCCATATTGGATTCTTTTTCTTGCACAACACCTCAGGTTAGTTTTGACAGCTCGCACATGTATATTGTTTACAAAATAAAAGTAGTGCAGAAGTAGTTCCAGCAGTTGAATAGAATTGAAGCGCATTTATGTTAGTTGCCTGGGTCGGAACACCAGGGTCAGAACATAAATTTCTATCCCAGGGTAAGATCACAGATTTCCTTGTCTGGTGTGCAAGAAACAAACTGTCCTGCTGTGCTACACAGCCTTGCTAGACAGTTGACAATTTACATAACTTTGATCCTAAGTTATTAAAGCTGCATTATTGAGCTATCTGGAAAAAATGCTTCCAAAAATAAAATGCATATAGCCGGTATTTTTCTTTAAAACAATACAAATGAATGCATTTTATGCAAAAATGCGAACAATTTTGATGACAGGTAAACGAGTTTGAGAGGGATTCCCTAACTAGGTTTCGAACACTAGTTAGATCTATTTTTAGCTCGTGGCAAAAATAGAATCCCCATATATGACGTTATGCAACGTTCATTTTTGGCCTTGTTTGCTTAGGCCATGCCTGAATCGGAAAAAAATATGACGCTGAATACCATGCCATTAGTAACGACACTAAGAGACGATACTGTCGCCATGTATGTGTAAAGTGACAGATTTATTTTTAGAACAGAAATTCCGAACACATGTTCAGAGCGAAGGGTAAACACAAATGAAAACGACCATTTTCATAAAGTTCTGAAGCTGTATTTGGCTCCAAAAGTGTACACATGACAAAGGAGTATGCATTGAAGATAAAAACCAGAAAAAAAATTTGAGACCCGGTAGCTCAATAACGCACCTTTAAACAAGATTCCTTATGACATGGCTCAAATTTGGGCATGTTTTTTCCATAGTAACAGTAAGAATTGGAAAGATGTGTGAAAGTGTTTTAAATGCTTTTCTTGGCTTATTGGTTAACTCTTGCCCTGCTGATTACAACAACCCCCACTTTTGCCAACTGTGTAGATCCAGATAAGATGGCTTCTGATAAGAAGCCATCTGATAAGGATCTACACTGTTTGGCATTCAGTTTGTGAATTGAATAAATACATTATATCAAGAACAGTAAAATTCCTATATTAAGACCACCTTTGGGACTTTCCAAAAGTGGTTTTAAAGACCACTTTTGAACAGTCCCATAGGTGGTCCCTGACCAGAGGACATTGGGTGTGGAAACCACGAAGAATGGGTAACTGCACCTTTCTAAATAAGCTTTTTAAAGCAAAATTAGTCCTAATTTTATGTGGTCTTAATAGCGGAATCTCACTGTAATTTGATCGGTTGATTGTCAGGAATGGAAATCAGTGTGGAAAAAATAATTTATTCGGCAGGACAAGGATTAAAGCCTAAATGTACTTTTTTTAGTCATTGTATGTTTCTTGTCTTTCAGGCTTTGTTTGACAGTGGTATAAGACCAAGTTCAAAGGTAACAGTAGCTTAACCCTTTAAGCCCTTATCTTGCTGAATATTCATTTAAGCCACACCCATTTCTGTCTATGAACCAATCAAATTACTTGATGTAATTTGTTGCTCCAAATTCATAAACTGAGTGCCAAACAGTGTAGATCCTGTCATAGAGGTGTGCGGTAAAACCGGTATACCGGTAAATACCGTGGTTTTGTCTCTTGTGGTACGAACCGCGGTATATTTCCTAGTACCGGTACGGTACTCCGGCAATCTCTTTGACTCCGGCATTGTGCATTTTTAAGCTTATTGAAATGGTTATATAACTTTTATTTCAAAACAAACACTTTAGCAATGAAGTGTGCTTATCAGTAGTGCTAAAAATCCAAACGTAAAAATTATACTGGATTGGACCTCCTCATACCATAACCAGTCACTGAAAAATGCGACCAAAAATTTGGCCCGAGAAATTCTGGATATGGTAGTTGACTGTTGCAGGCATGAAAGCACGCAAATAAATGCATGGTCAAGCTGTTTATTGTCATGACTGCAATCCCATATAATTTATCAAACGACACGCTATCCAAGTTAAAAATAGTCTGGTGAAATATCAGTAGACACTGGTGGTTCAATGGCACGTGCACAGAATCAATGACACGGTTAACTTTACGCTTTTTGTCACATGTATTTGAAAACACACTGTGTTAATTGTTTAAAAAAATGGAATTATAGTTAATTTGCTGATTAATGTAAGCAAGAAATTGGATTAGAGATGGACTAGAGTCAGTATATATCACACCATGATCTGACTCGATAGATGCAAATGTCACAGATTTCCGAGACTATAAAATCTTTTTTTTTTTTTTTGATAAGATCGGATGAATGTTGTGAGATTTACTGGTTATAAAATGCTTTTATTCTTTGTAAAACAATTATTAGAATTAAAAGACTTTGCAGTCGGGTACCAAGTATTAAACCACTGAGCACCAAGTAAATCTAAAATGCACAGGAAATACAGCATAAAAGAAAGAAACCATGGTGCTATTTTCTGTTGTTGTTTTTTTTTTAATATTTTACCAAGCCATCCATTAGCAACAAAACTATCATACTATTGAAAACATGAAACAATTTATATTTGAAATGACAAAACTCAGTGGTAAACAATCACTATCTACCTATATCTCTACATAATTCTAAACCATCTTTCGGGTGTTATTAGAATGTTACTTGCGCGTGGCATGCTAGTAACAGAATTAAAAAGTATCCTTATAGTGCAATGTTAAAAAAAATGCAAAAGAAAAGGCTATAAATCAAAGATAAAAAGGTTGGGTAAGTTAAAAAGTAGTTTAGTAGCATATATATACACATTTAGTCATATATTGGCAGAGACAAACTTTCACAGATACTAAGCCCATGAAAAAACATGTTTGGGCCTGATTTAAAAAAAAATACATGTATATCACCTTTTCCAAACTAAAAATATCACTACAAGATCCAAAGAGGAAGGTCATTTTTCAAATGGGCAAGTGGATGTATTTTCCTCAGCCTACTAAGATACTGAGAAAGCTAGGTATATGGCTGCTTCTTTGAAAGTTTCATTGTGTGGTACACCACGGTATGGGCGAGTGGATGTATTTTCCTCAGCCTACTAAGATACTGAGAAAGCTAGGTATATGGCTGCTTCTTTGAAAGTTTCATTGTGTGGTACACCACGGTATGGGCGAGTGGATGTATTTTCCTCAGCCTACTAAGATACTGAGAAAGCTAGGTATATGGCTGCTTCTTTGAAAGTTTCAGTGTGTGGTACACCACGGTACATACCGTGGTATTTAGCTAAAAGCCGTGGTATACCGGGGTACTTCATTTTCTGTGGTACCCAACTCTAGATCCTGATCAGATGGCTTCTTCAGAAGCCATCTGATCTGGATCTTCACTGTTTCCAAAAATATGGGTTGTCGTGAACAGCATGATAAGAGTTAGTACCAACTGACTGAACTGGTTTTTAAGGTAACCGGGCGCTATAAGCACATAGGGGCTACCCCGTTAGTACCAAATGGAATCTTCTTCCTTATATATAGCAGGAGTCCATATCAAAATTTAGGGGTGAAAGGTTGTGTTTTCTTCAAAATGTATTTGGAAAATAGCTGAACTTTTTGCAAACAGAGTATGCCCTGATCAGACGCCACCTTCTGCGGCGTCTGATCTGGGCCTGCACTGTTTGCCAGGGTACCCATTTTGGGGTTTCCGGTACAAAATAGGTTAATAAACCATTGTATGCCTAGCATCAAGGCAAACAGTGAAGCCCCAGATATCATGGTCTACACTGTTTGCTTGAAGTACAGGAATTGTTGTAAAACTTACAACAAAAAGAGCAAGCTTGCCACCAATGAAATTGGATATAGACCTGTCTAAACCTATTAGTGGAAGATTCTATGTGACATACACCCCAGCTTCTATAACACTATTGTTGGTTTTGTTTGTTTGATTTGAGGTTTATCATCCCCGTCATGAGATGATGTGTCACATGCAAGGTCATTTTGGAGAAGTTGCTTCCAGTTTTGTGGGACTTCTACCTGACATTCAGATGAAATGACATCTCAACCCCTGCCGCCAAAGAAACCAATAGGGTTATAATCATGGACAGTCCGACTCGCACCGCTTTGCCTGGCCAGGCTTAGATCCTCTAAGCGGTTTACCAGTACTTGTGTGCGGATCTGTTTCAGCTCTGCGTGGAAGCATCATGCAGCCCATCTTTTTCTTCAAGCCCCGATGGGCGGGGGCCAACACTATTGTTGGTTTCCATAACAAAAACAGTGTTACTCGTATTTAACCCTTTTTGTACCAAATTATATATAGCAGGAGACAATTTAAAAATTTAGGGGTGTCAGGTTGTATTTTCATCAAAATCTATTTGGAAAATGACTGAACTTTTAGCAAACAGTGGAGGCCCTGATCAGACGTCGCATTCTGCGGCGTCTGATCTGGGCCTGCACTGTTTGCCAAGGTACCCGTTTTGGGGTTTCCGGTACTAAATGGGTTAATAAACCAATGTATCCCTAGTATCAAGGCAAACAGTGAAGCCCCAGATATCATGGTCTACACTGTTTGCTTGAAGTACAGGAATCGTTGTACAACCTACAATATATAAAGCAAGCCTGGCACCCATGAAATTGGAAATAGACCTGTCTTAACGTATTTAGTGGATTTGTTTGTTTGATTTGAGGTTAAACATCGTACAGGTCATTTTGGAATCGTTGCTTCCAATTTTATGGAACTATTACCCGACATTTAGAAGAAATTACGTCTCGAGCCCTGTCGCCCAATAAAACTAATAGGGTTCACAAGCATGGACGGTCCTACTCGCACTGCTTTGCCTGATGGGTGGGGGCCACCTATTTAGTGGAGGATTCTATGTGACATACACCCCAGCTTCTATAACACTGTTATTGGGGTCCATAACAGAAACACTATTACTAGTATTTAACCCATTGTATGTTATAATGTGGGAAACCCCTAAAGGGGTACCTTGGCAAACAGTGCAGGCCCAGATCAGATGCCACAGAATGCGGCGTCTGATCAGGGCCGGCACTATTTGCTAACAGAATTTCCCTTCAAAAATAGAATAAAAATGAAAAAATAGGCCTGACCCCCTAATATGACATGGACTTGTCCAACATATAGCAATGGAAGAGTTCACTAGCATACAATGGGTTAAAGCAATACTGTCTACAAATTTATCGTAGATTTTGATTTTAGATTTCTTTTATCTTAATTCACCATAACATCTAGATTTTCAAAGCACAACCATGCAAAGTGTTAAGAGTATTTTGGAAGTACATTAAAATTCCTATATTAAGACCACCTTTGGAACTGTTCAAAAGTGGTCTAAACCCTAGCAGTTTCTATGGGCGGTAGGGCTTGAGATGTCATTTTATCTCAATGTCCGGTGAAAGTCCCACAAAATTTGAAGCACATCTTCAAAATGACCTAAATTGTGTTGACGGGGGTGTAAAACCTCAACTCAAAAAAACAAACATCCCATTTTATGAGTTATTAGAAACTTGACCAAATGTGTCTGGTGAACAACAAAACCTTTAAAATACCAAACTTGGCAGCTAAAGGATCTTATTGAGTCCGAGTGTTGCATACATGTTTTGTGTCAACTTGGCATGGATCTATGACCTCAAGTACATGGTCCTTTTAGGTATTTTTAGATCACCAGAGCCGAAGGCTTGGGGGGAGCTTATAGGATAGGCAGTTGTCCGTCGTCGTCTGCATCGTCTTTGTCAACATTTTCAAACGACATCTCCTCTGAAGCCACTGGGCCGATTCAGCCCAAATTTCTTCTGTAGCATCCTTGGGCAGGGGGATTGAAAGTTTGTGTTTTTAATGAAAATCGTCCTTTAGTTTGGTTGCTATGGCAACTTAGAGTTTCCATAGACTTATAATGGGGAAAATAGAAAAATGGCATTTACTGCCAAACCTTTGCAGATATTTTGACAAAACTTTCATAGAAATGTTCCTTAGGCAATCTTCTATCTGCCATATGATTTTAGGCCTGCTGCTCATTTCTATTGGTTGACATGGAAACCATATTAAAAAAAAATAGAAAAAACAACTTTAAAAATCATCTCCTCAGCAACCGAATGCTCTATTAGGCTGAGAGTTTTTGGAAATATTCACCATATTTGCCTTTATAGGTTTTGTGTTTTTAGCTCACCTGTCACGTAGTGACAAGGTGAGCTTTTGTGAGTCCGTCCGTCCGTGCGTGCGTCCGTAAACAATTTAAAATAAGTATATATCTAATACCCCATGGTCAATCTTGATCAAATTTCATGCGAAGCATCACCAGGTAGGGGGAAAGGCTCCATAAGGTTTTTGGGCTGATCAGATGGGAATTCTGGTTGCTATGGCAACATATAGCTCCCATAGACTTACAATGGGAAAAAATTAAAATATCTTCTTCTCTGAAACCACAGGGCCCAGAGCTTAGATATTTAGCATGTAGCAAGGGCCAGTGGTCACCTACATAATTCCTGCCAATCATGCCCCTGGGGTCCACATTGGCCACGCCCTGGGGCCCCTTCGCTCCAATAGACTCACAATGGAACAAAAAGCTTCAAAAATCTTCTTCTCGGACACCACAGGACCCAGAGCTAAGATATTAAGCATATAGCAAGGGCAAGTGGTCACCTACATAATTCCTGCCAATCATGCCCCTGGGTTCCAAACGGGCAACGCCCCTGGGCCCTTTAGCTCCTATAGACTTATACTGGAAAAAAGCTTCAAGAATCTTCTTCTCTGAAACCACAGGGCCCAGAGCTGAGATATTTGGCATGTAGCAACGGCAAGTGGTCACCTACATAATTCCTGCCAATCATGCCCCTGGGGTCCAAACGGGCCACGCCCCGGGGCCCTTTAGCTCCTATAGACTCATAATGGAAAAAAGGTTAAAAAATATTCTTCTCTGAAACCACAGGGCCCAGAGCTGAGATATTTGGCATGTAGCAAGGGCAAGTGGTCACCTACATGATTCCTGCCAATCATGCCCCTAGGTTCCAAATGGGCCACGCCCCGGGGCCCCTTAGCTCCCATAGACTCATAATGGAAAAAAAAATCTTCAAAAATCTTCTTCTCTGAAACCACAGGGCTCAGAATTTAGATATTTAGCATGTAGCAGTGCCAATTGATCACCTACATGATTCCTGCCAATCATGCCCCTGGGTGCCAAATGGGCCACGCCCCGGGGCCCCTTCACTCCCATAGACTCATAACGGAAAAAAACTTAAAAAAATCTTCTTCTCTGAAACCACAGCGCCCAGAGCTTAGATATTTAGCACGTAGCAACAGCAAGTGGTCGCCTACATAATTCCTGCCAATCATGCCCCTGGGGTCCTAAAGGGCCATGCCCCTGGGCCAGTTAGCTCCTATAGACTCATAATGGAAAAAAAAAACCATCAAAAATCTTCTTCTCTGAAACCACAGGGCCAAGAGCTTAGATATTTAGCATGTAGCAATGGCTAGAGGCCACCTACATAATTCCTGCAAATCATGCCCGTGGGTTCCAAATGGGCGACGCCCTGGGGCCCCTTCGCTCCCATAGACTCACAATGGAACAAAATGCGTCAAAAATCTTCTCGGAAACCACCGGGCCCAGAGCTTAGATGTTTAGCATGTAGCAACAGCAAGTGGTCACCTTCATAATACCTGCCAATCATGCCCCTGGGGTCCAAACGGGCCACGCCCCGGGGCCCTTTAGCTCCTATAGACTCATAATGGAAAAAAGCTTCAAAAATATTCTTCTCTGAAACCACAGGGCCCAGAGCTGAGATATTTGGCATGTAGCAAGGGCAAGTGGTCACCTACATAAATCCCGCCAATCATGCCCCTAGGTTCCAAATGGGCCACGCCCCGGGGCCCCTTAGCTCCCATAGACTCATAATGGAAAAAAAAAGCTTCAAAAATCTTCTTCTCTGAAACCACAAGGCCCAGAATTTAGATATTTAGCATGTAGCAATGCCAATTGGTCACCTACATGATTCCTGCCAATCATGCCCCTGGGTTCCAAATGGGCCACACCCAGGGGCCCCTTCACTCCAATAGACTCATAATGGGAAAAAGCTTCAAAAATCTTCTTCTCTGAAACCACAGCGCCCAGAGCTTAGATGTTTAGCACGTAGCAACGGCAAGTGGTCACCTACATAATTCCTGCCAATCCTGCCCCTGGGGTCCAAAAGGGCCACGCCCCAGGGCCAGTTAGCTCCTTTAGACTCATAATGGAAAAAAAAGCTTCAAAAATCTTCTCTGAAACCACAGAGCCCAGAGCTTAGATATTTAGCATGTAGCAATGGCAAGTGGTCACCTACATAAATCCTGCAAATCATGCCCGTGGGGTCCAAATGGGCTATGCCCCGAGGCCCCTTAGCTCCCATTGACACATAATGGAAAAAAGCTTCAAAAATCTTCTCTGAAACCACAGGGCCAAGAGCTTAGATATTTAGCATGTAGCAATGACAAGTGGTCACCTACATAAATCCTGCCATTCATGCCCCTAGGGTCCAAATGGGCCACACCCTGGGACCCCCATATCTCCCATAGACTCATAATGGAAAAAAAACTTCAAAAATCTTCTTCTCTGAAACCACAATGCCCAGAGCTTAGATATTTAGCATGTAGCAACGGCAAGTGGTCTCCTACATATTTCCTGCTAATCATGCCCCTGGGGTCTAAATGGGCCACGCCCCGGGGCCCCTTAGCTCCCATAGACTCATAACGGAAAAAAGCTTCAAAAATCTTCTTCTCAGAAACTGTGAAGCACAGAACTTAGATATTTAGTGTCTAGCAACATAAAATTGCCAGCTATATAAATCCTGCTTACCCTGCCCCTGGGGTCAAAATTGGCCACGCCAGAGCTCATCACCTCCAATAGACTTATAATGGAAAAAAAACTTAAAAAATCTTCTTCTATGAGACCATAAGGCCCAGAGCTTAGATTTTTAGTATGTAGCAACGTCAAGTGGCCAACTACATAAATCCTGCCAGTTATGCCCCTGGGATCCAAATTGGCCACACCCCAGGGGTCTTTAGCTTCCATAGACTTACAATTGGAGAAACTTCAAAAATATTCTTTTCTGAAACCACAGGGCCCTTATAATGAAAAAAACAAAACAAAAAAAAAACTTAAAATGGGGGAAAAAATCTTCAAAAATCTTCTTCTCTGAAACCATAAGTCCAAGAGCTTAGGTATTTAGCATGTAGCAATGTCGAGTGGTCGCCTACATGAATCCTGCCAATCATGCCCCTGGGGTCCAAATCCTGTGGCCCCTTAACTCCAACAAACTTATAATGGAAAAAAGCTTCAAACATCTTCTTTGAAATCATGAAATACAGACCTTAGATATTTAGTATATAGCAACACAAAATGGTCGCCTACATAAATCCTGCCAACCGTGCCCTTTGGGTCAAAATTGGCCAAGCCTTAGGGCTCATTAGCTCCTATAGACTTATACTGAAAAAAACATAAAAAAAAATATTTTTCTTCAAAACCATAAGGCACAGATTTTGTTTGATTTGAGGTTTTACATCCCCGTCAACATTGTATAGGTCATTTTGGAGATGTCTCTTCCAATTTTGTGGGACTTTTACCCGACATTGAGATGAAATTACATCTCAAGCCCTGTTGCCCAATGAAACCAGTAGGGTTTGATCAGTCAGATTTACCCCCCAGAACTTCAGTTAAATAAAGCAAATTCTTCTGATACCGAGGTCCCGTTTTTGGATTTGCATCTATCTGTTGTGGATGGATTTGTTTCGTGTGGGATTTGTGGTAGGCGCGGTGGCTTTGATTTTGATATTGTAGATTTTCCTTTTTTGGATGGTGATGTTCCTCGTGCGCCATCCTGTGGCGTTTATATTTCGCAATTAATTTGATTTGCAAGAGTGTGTAGTCATGTAACTGACTTTAACACTCGTAATAAATTATTAACGGCTAAACTCCTTAATCAGGGTTATCGGTACCATAAACTACGCAAAGCCTTTTCGGAATTTTATAGACGCCATTCTGATTTTATTTAAAATTCAATATTGGACTTAGTCCTCTTCTGCAACAAGGTCTATCGGGGCCCGAATTTTATGGTGACTTTGTATATAAATTCAGAAAAATAAATAACCGCAATGACTTCAGCACCCAATTTCGTAAAATCATTCTTCGATATAAAAAGATTGGGTACAACATGGATGTTATACGACAGACTGCATGCATGGTAGTTAACCCAATCACAGTTGGCAGCTTTGCTTCCCTCTTTAATTGCACGCCGGTGGGTCAGGCCTCAGATTCTATGAAGGCTCCAACGTAAAGGCTTATTGAGAATTAGAGAGATCTAATTCAAGGTAATGTTGGTTGGTGCCTGATGCTCTGTCTCTGGTCGGCCCATCGGAGTCTAACTGTTGGTTTTCTTTTCTCCAGCATTTCAGTGGTTTCTTGCTGTCGAGTCCTCACCGTTGTCTCACCTCTGTGGTTCTTTGATTTTTTGTGTGCACGGAGATGTTGCACTGATGAGTTAGGAGGCCTTCATGCGGACTGAACAAATTATTTGTCTAAATCGCGACAGAAGTAAGGGCGAGGATTGTGGCCACGTAAAATCGATTTAAGCCCCCCAGTGGAAATCTTCCACTGACCGTTCCAAGGCGGCTCTTCTGTTGCGATTTATTTATGTTGTTGTTTGTTACTTACTGTGTGTATCACTTGTGTCTTTTGGTTTTGGATGGCCATATGGCCATTTTGTGGGAAAGTAACTGTCCTTATGGCTTTCCTTTGTTTAGGTTTCCATTATGGTCTGGTTGCTTAATGTTTGTATTTATTTCCCTTTGGTGTCTTTTATGGGTGGAGTAAGTTAATTGTATCAATTCCTGATCTTTGTTTTACTTCTACTTTTTATAAGCATGGACACCGCTTTGCCTGAGCTTAGATATTTAGTATATAGCAATGTCAAGTGGTCTCCTACACTAATGATTTTCTGGTACACAGGTGAGCGATATGGGGCCATTGGGCCCTCTTGTTTATAAAATTTAGCTCTTTAGTTTGGTTGCTATGGCAACTTAGATTTTCCATAGACTTATAATGGGGAAAATTGAAAAATGGCATTTGCTGCCAAGTTATTGCAGATATTTTGACAAAACTTTTAAAGAAATGTTCCTTGAGTAAATGTCTCTCAGCCATATACTTCAATGCCAACATGGGGGACCCCAGGTTAAGCCGGGGCCATGCCCCACCCCCTCCACTTCATAAAAGGCCATTTAACTCGGAAACCATCCAGATCCCCACCCCAAAATCATATATATTCTTGTTCCTTATGATAAGATGCATTCAGTGACACCAACCTGGGGGTCCCCTGGTACGTGCTGGGGTCATGCCCCACCACCTCCATTCCATAAAAGGCCCAATATCTTGGAAACCTTACAGAACCTTACAGAACCCCACCCCTAAACCATATATACAGTATAGCTCCGTTATATCGCTTTCCGATATTTCGCGATGTCCAATCTATCGCGGTCGCGCCATGGATCCCGTTTTTTTTCCCCTTAAACATTCATAAATAATAAAAAAAAAAAAAATAGAGTTGTTAAAATTTATTTAAAACCAGACTAAACCAGGGGCCAACAGCGTTTGACTTTTCCCGCCCAGCGTCTGCTATTTGGCGCCAAAACATAACCATTCACGAGATCGCAGAAAAGTCCGTTTTTATTGTGCAAACATCTACCGTTAGATGTAGCTAATTGTCTGAGGAGCGATTAAATCATTGTCACATTGATTGTGGATTAAATTTTATGACAGGAGGATAAACGCCAGTTAGAGACATAACTTGACCATATTTTCAAACCTTATCGACACGCACCGCAGGGTGGCAATTATATTACAGGGATTAACAATAATGTCATACTTGAACCGTAATAAATACACAGATGGTTTGTCTCTCAATTGACAGTGCAGCAATTATCGCGATTTACTTTCTGGTCTAGTTTTACCGTATTTAAGGACTCAAAAATACTGACAGTTGTAGACGATTCTTTTTACACTTGCCCGAAATCAAAACACAATAAAATGATAGTTTTGTTGTTGTACAGTTTTTCGGCCCATGGTAGACCCTAAATAATTTTTTTCCAACCGCTACTTTTAATTTTTCTGAGATCTGGCAAGCCAAGGGAAACAACTAGAATTGCTTTAGCGCTTAGCGCTTATGGTAGTTGCGCCCCTTGGCCGTCAACGTGAGAGACAACCAGGGGAACCCGCAAATTCAAAATGGCGTCCTGTTTTGACATTTTAGCAATCACATGTTTTCAGACCCAGATTTTCAGCTGTTCTTGAATGTAAGTTAATTGGTAGACATAGTCCCCTTTGTTTGTTCTGTCACTGAGTAATTCTGAACCTACTTTAATGGTGAAATACGGCTGATAGCATTTCTGACAGCCATTAGTGTGGAGTGATAACGGTATCTCACCAAACTATCACCGCGACTTGTATTGGCATCTCGGCAAACTACCGTGACTTATATCTTGCTCCGACCACATCGCGGTTTTCGGGCTATGGACCCCGACTACCGCGATATATTGGAGCTACACTGAATTCTTGTTCGTTATGAAAATATACATTCACTGGCACCAACTTGGGGGTCTCCCAGGGTGCGCCTGGACCTTGCCCTACCCCTTCTTCTTCACAAAAGGCCATATATCTCAGAAACCATTTAGATCCCCACCCAAAAACCATATATATTCTTGTTCCTTATGATAAGACACATTCAGTGACACCAACCTGGGGGTCCCCATATGGATTCTCATTTGGATATAGGGGTTCATTTTGGAGACTTTATAATTGGTAGATTAAAATGGTATCATGTTAAAATACATGGCTGTCATTGGGCAGTGCCCACCTGAGCTCTGGTGAGCATAGTGGCCCATGGGCCTCTTGTTTTTTTGTTCTTTCTGAAAACAGCTCTGTTGCTTGTGTGGGCATTTGTGTACTATGGACTTACTCTAGTCTTCCCATGTGTCTGTGCCAAACCACAAAAAAGATGCTAAGCCAGATATTGCAGCACTGCACAGCCTGTTCACCTAAAAAGTCCCTGTTTGCTATTGCTGGTCGCTACCCAATCTCAGTTATGTGTATTGAGTTGTGTTGTGTAGTTAACCCTTCTCCTGCTGAATATTCAGTTAAGCCACACCCATTCTGACTTTGAACCAATCAGATTTCTCCATGTAATTTATTCCTACAAATTCATAAACTGAAAGTCAAACAGTGTAGATCCTGATCAGATGGCTTCTTCAGAAGCCATCTGATCTGGATCTTCACTGTTTCCAAAGATATGGGTTGTCGTGAACGGCATAATGAGTTAATAATCTGGGCCTAGTTGTTCAAACTGTTAACCCTTGTCCTGCTGAATATTCATATATGCCACACCCACTACTGATTATCAACCAATCAGATTATTTGATGCAATTTATTGCAACAAATTCACAATCTGAATAGCAAACAATGTAGATACTGACAAAGCCATCTGATCTGGATTTTCATTGTTTGGAAAATAAGGCATATCCGGGCTCAGCAGGGCAAGGGTTAAGAACATAGAACAGAACATAACATAACCTTTATTTCTCTCAGGTTGTATATACAACATATGAGGAACTGCATACTTATCAAAAAATAATGCATGTAAATATGGTTTGGTGCGTGTACACACATTTTCTAGGTCTATACTATACTAAGAGCTTAACAAGCTTGTGTGTGGTCTGAACCTTAATTCTCCCAGCAAATTAGTCTAAGACTCTGATATTTTTGCTGAAAAATGTATGGTTTGCAAGTCACAATTTTTCAGGCAAAATATTACTATATATGCCATATTCTTTGATCAAAGTTTTAACAATATCTTAACCCATTGTATGTAGGAAACCCCTAAAGGGGTACCTTGGCAAACATTGCCGACCCAGATCAGACACCGCAGAATGCAGCCTCTGATCATGGCCTACACTGCTTCCGAAACATTCAGCCAGTTTCCAATTAGATTTTGAAGAAAACAAAACCTGACAGCCCTAAATCTTGAAATGGACTCCTACTATATATAGTCAAACCTGTCTTAAGAGACCACCTTTGGGAAGACCAAAAAGTGGTCTCTCAAGACAGGTGGTCTCTTAAGACAGGGAGGATAAATCAAGATTTTTTTTTTTAATCATACTATGCAATTTATGAGATCATTATTGAAACATATGCATTTATCTACAGAAAAGTGTTGCTTCGGAAAGGTTATTTTAAGATGAATTAAAAAAAAAACAAAAAAAAACAATAAAAATTTAATATTAATTTAAATGTATGATAATGAGAAAACTATGACTTCAAAAGTTTTGATTTTGGAAAAAAGGTGTTTTAAAATGAAACAATAAAAGTAGAATACACGATTATGTTCCAAGTCACGGTGGTAGTTTGCCGAGGCGCCAATATAAGTCATGGTGGTAGTTTGCCGAGCCGCCGATACAAGTCGCAATGATAGTTTGCCAAGAGGACCGTAATTTGTTCTGTATTTTTTTCGCGCCTATTCAAACGCTTAGTCGCGGCATGCATTATGACCAAAAAGACAACATGAAGAGAAATAATAATTGGAACTGGCGCACCGGTTGATATTCCGGTGTCACAGTAAACTTTTTGGTCACCCATGACAGGGAAATTGTACAGTTTGGACAAGTTTTAAGCGGTTGTTGAGCAGGTTGGCACTCGGGACAGGTAATTTAACATTGAAAATCGCTCGGGAGGGTTGCATGATGGTCGTTCAAGACAGGAAAACGCTTAAGACCCGACCCCCCCCCCTGTTTGGTACAAAAAGGATTAACTAACAACGCCATTACTTTTGAACAACTGCATCCTTATTGGTTCATATAATAACTGCACATGGTCAGAGATAATACTTGAATTAATTCAGGCCATGCAATAATAAATAGAGCCAAAACCGACCACTGTGACCACACATAAGTACAGGTAAACTGCTTATAGATGTTCTAAGCCTATCAATGCATATAAATCCTATTGGTTTCATTGGGCAGTGGTGATTGAGATGTCATTTCATCTCAATGTCTGGTAAAAGTTCCACAAAATTGATAGCAATGTCTCCAAAATGATCTAAATAGTGTTGACAGGGACATTCAACCTCAATTCAAAAAACATATATTTCAGGTGGAGGAACTAAAAGAAGAGCACATAACTCATCTGGTGAAAATGACAAGAGACTTTACAAATATCTTTTACATGGTAAGAACCATTTCTGTGGCAGCCGTAAAAAGTCTCCCTGCCCTACAGCATAGTGTAGTTTGTATTTTCTTGTCCTTTGGGATCATTGATTCCATTGTTGAATTTTGAAAATATTGAAGGTCACGGATGAAGCCTAATTGGCTGAAACTAGCTAGTCTGGCCCAGAAAACATGTACACTCCATATTTTCCAGTTCTGTGGTGTACTCCTTGCTTCCAAAGGATAACCCTTTCTAGAATATATTTAACATCACTACAGCTGGTGTCTGGGAATGTGTGGCGGCCGTAAAAAGTCTCCCAGCCCTACATCATAGCGTAGTGTGTATTTTTTTGTCCTTCGGGATTATTGATTCCATTGTTGAATTTTGAAAATATTTGAGGGTCACTGATGAAGCCTAAATGGCCGAAACTAGCTAGTCTGTCCCAGACACTCCATATTTTCCAGTTCTGTGGTGTATTCCTTGCTTCCAAAGGATTTCCCTTTCTACCACATATTTATCACGCTTAACTCCAGACTTTTACTTGGTAAGAATAGTTTCTGTTAGGCTTTATCGCGCTTAACTGCAGACTTTTACATGGTAAGAAAAGTTTCTGTAAGGCTTTATCATGCTTAACTCCAGACTTTTACATGGTAAGAATAGTTTCTGTTAGGCTTTATCGTGCTTCACTCCAGACTTTTACATGGTAAGAATAGTTTCTGTAAGGCTTTATCACGCTTAACTCCAGACTTTAACATGGTAAGAATAGTTTCTGTTAGGCTTTATCTTGCATAACTCCAGACTTTTACATGGTAAGAAAAGTTTCTGTTAGGCTTTATCATGCTTAACACCAGACTTTTACATGGTAAGAATAGTTTCTGTTAGGCTTTATTGTGCTTAACTCCTGACTTTTACATAGTAAGAATAGTTTCTGTTAGGCTTTATCACGCTTAACTCCTGACTTTTACATGGTAAGAATAGTTTCTGTTAGGCTTTATCGCACTTAACTCGAGACTTTTACATGGTAAGAACCATTTCTGTTAGGCTTTATTGCTTAACTCACGACTTTTAAATGGTAAGAATAGTTTCTGTTAGGCTTTATCATGCTTAACTCCAGACTTTAACATGTTAAGAATAGTTTCTGTTAGGCTTTATCGCGCTTAACTCCAGACTTTTACATAGTAAGAATAGTTTCTGTTAGGCCTTATCACACTTAACTCCAGACTTTTACATGGTAAGAACCATTTCTGTTAGGCTTTATCGTGCTTAATCTCCAGACTTTTACATGGTAAGAATAGTTTCTGTGAGGCTTTATCACACTTAACTCCAGACTTTTACACGGTAAGTACCATTTCTGTTAGGCTTTATCATGCTTAACTCCAGACTTTTACATGGTAAGAATAGTTTCTGTTAGGCTTTATTGTGCTTAACTCCTGACTTTTACATGGTAAGAACCATTTCTGTTAGGCTTTATCATGCTTAACTTCAGACTTTTACATGGTAAGAATAGTTTCTGTTAGGCTTTATCATGCTTAACACCAGACTTTTACATGGTAAGAATAGTTTCTGTTAGGCTTTATTGCGCTTAACACCAGACTTTTACATGGTAAGAATAAATTCTGTTAGGCTTTATTGTGCTTAACACTAGACTTTTACATGGTAAGAATAGATTCTGTTAGGCTTTATTGCGCTTATCTCCAGACTTTAACATGGTAAGAACCATTTCTGTTAGGCTTTATCACGCTTAACTCCAGACTTTAACATGGTAAGAACCATTTCTGTAAGGTTTTATCACGCTTAACTCAAGACTTTTACATGGTTGAATAATTTCTGTTAGGCTTTATCACGTTTAACTCAAGACTTTTACATGGTTGAATAGTTTCTGTTAGGCTTTATTGCGCTTAACATCAAATTGAAAGCACTGACAGCACTGGTATGTTGAATGTTCCTGACCGTCTAGAAAAATTGTGGTAAGCAAATTGTGTAGATTAGATGCTGTTTTCTGTGCCATCTGTTCTTTGTCAACAGGGTTTGCCTATGTCAAATTTTGAACATATATGAGGGCACTTCAAAACATTCTCTGTCTCACAATAGGATAACACACCGCTGTTTAAAAAGGTCAGCTCTCCTATCTCTAGCAGTTCTATTTGTCAGATTAAAATGTCATAGTTTTCTTATTTCTAGTTCTAATGTAGATTGTGGATGCTTGTGAGAACGGCCTCATTGCGCCAGTTCTCACGAGAATCTACAATCTACATTTGTGAGCAAAAATAAGGAAAATAATGAATACCCCTGTAAACTCTGTGCATCGAAATTGTGTCATCTGCATATATAAACACAGCAGATAAAATCAGATATTTGGTGGAAAGTATTTAAGAACTTTTTAATCTCCGACCCCGAAGCGGAGTGGAAATCATAGGAATGGCCTTCGTCTGTCCGTCTGTGCCTCTGTTACACTTTCTTGTCTGCTCAATATCTCATGAACCCTTTGATAGATTTTCATTAACTTTGGTCAAATATTTCCCTCTGTGAGTTGATGTGCAGAATTTGTAAATAAACCATGCCGACTAAAGGTCAAGGTCACAGTTGAAGGTCACAAGTTTTGAGCCTTGAATTTTTGTCCATTCCATACCTCCTTTTCCCCTGGAAGGATTTTCATTAAACTTTGGCCAAATGTTTGCCTTATGAAAATAATGTGCAGAACCCATAATTCAACCATGTCGACTCAAGGTGAAGGTCATACTTGAAGGTCCCGAGTTTGAGCCATCTGTAGTAACACTTTATTTTCCGCTCCGTATCTCATGAACCCTTTGATAGATTTTCATTAAAATTTGGTCGAATGTTCACCTTAGTGTGCTGATGTGCAGAACCCGTAACTACCCCATGCAGACTCAAGGTCAAGGTCACAGTTGAAGGTTACAAGTTTGACCGTAAAGTTTTTGTCTTTCTATATCTCCTGTACCCCCTGGAAGGATAGTATTTGTCAATTCTCCATAACAAACATATGTTGTTGGTAATCATTAATTCTAATGAGTACCCACAACATAGTTTTATATAGAGAAATAATGAAAACCATCTTTCAATTATCACAAAATAATTGCCTTATCTGTTGCTATGAGTTCACCACTGGGTGATGATTGATGAATGATAGACATGATGAGTGTTTGAGTTTTACGTCTCACCAACAGCTACGGTCATACGGAGAGGGTACCTCGGTTTAAAGACCAATTCGAAAGTCTGGAGAAGCCCAGGATCGATCCTGCGACCCCAGGTTTACAAGGCGAGTAGCATAACCACTACAACACGGAGGCTTCTGTTGAATGATAGACATGTAAGCATGTAATAGTAGCATATTGCAGTCCCCAAGATTATCAATGTTTGATCTGTTCATGCTGCTTTGACCAACGATTCTGGGGATGAGCAAGCCGTCTGCAAGATGGGTTTCCAGAATGTTGACACTGGACCGAAAGCTGACAAGGCTGGACATGTCAAAAGCACTGTTAGTTTGTTTTCAGGTTGACCCATCCAAATTGTTTGAGAGATTTGTGACCCAGGGTGAAGAATGGGTTCACCATTTTTACCATCAATCCATGCAAACAGTGGAAACAATCTCTGTTTCGCTCTCCCAAATGTTCATGCAAGTTGCATCATACCCCGAGATAGAATGGGTTGTCCACATATTATTATACCCCCGGCATACGCAGTATGCCATGGGGGTATATAGTTCTCATATTTTCTGTATGTGTGTTTGTGTGTGTGTGTGTGTGTGTCTGTTAACATTTTCGTGTCCGCTCCATAACTTTTGAACCGCTCGACATATTTTCATGTAACTTCACATAACTGTTAAACACCATGAGACGACGTGCAGAACACGTGAACTGTAACTCTTGCTTTTCTACTTTCAGAGTTATTGCCCTTTGTATGTTTTAACTTGCATTTTCGTGTCCGCTCCATAACTTTTGAACCACTTGATATATTTTCATGAAACTTCACATGAATGTTTAACACCATGAGACGATGTGCAGAACACATGAACCGTAACTCTTGCTTTTCTACTTTCAGAGTTATTGCCCTTTGTATGTTTTAATTTGCATTTTCGTGTCCGCTCCATAACTTTTCAACCGCTTGATATATTTTCATGAAACTTCACATAAATGTTAAACACCATGAGGCGACGTGCAGAACACATGAACCTTAACTCTTGCTTTTCTACTTTCAGAGTTATTGCCCTTTGTATGTTTTAACTTGCGGTTTCGTGTCCGCTCCATAACTTTTCAACAGCTAGATATATTTTCATGAAACTTCACATAAATGTTAAACATCATGAGACGACGTGCAGAACACATTAACTGTAACTTTTGCTTTTCTACTTTTAGAGTTATTGCCCTTTGAATGTTATAACTTGCATTTTCGTGTCCGCTCCATAACTTTTAAACTGCTTGACATATTTTCATGAAACTTCACATAAATGCTAAACACCATGAGACGATGTGCAGAACACATGAACCGTAACTCTTGCTTTCCTACTTTCAGAGTTATGTGTCTGCTAACATCTTCGTGTCTTCTCCATTACTTTTAAACGGATTGACATATTTTCATGAAACTCCGCACGAATGTTGAACACCAGGAGACGACGTGCAGAACACATGAACGAAAACTCTTGCTTTCCTACTTTCAGAGTTATTGCCCTTCGAATCTTGAAAATGGCCATTCTATGGAATAAGGCCTGTATATGCAAAGAAGCTTTTGACATTGCTATTTTCAGCTGAGGTGTTGGCACTGGCCGGGGGTATACGTGCCCCACTGGGCACTTTTGTCTAGTTTTTCTTATTTCTACACAAAAACATACGTAGTTGGTACTCCTGCAAGAAAACATACGTAGTTGGTACTCCTGCAAGAAAACATACATAGTTGGTACTCCTGCAAGAAAACATACGTAGTTGGTACTCCTGCAAGAAAACATAAGTAGTTGGTACTCCTGCAAGAAAACATACGTAGTTGGTACTCCTGAAAGAAAACATATGTAGTTGGTTCTCCTTAGAAGCGCCTCAACGAGGCGCTTCTAAGGAGTACCCATTACATACGTCTTCATGCAGAAATAGGAAAAATATCAGTACTTTTTGGATGAAAAAAGAGGCTTATCTTGAGCTATGATGTATATGTTAGCAACGTGAAGATGTCTGTTTTCTCGGAACTGTCTGGGAGTGCTCATGATTTACTGTACTTCTTACAAAAAGAGTCAAAATTGTGACAGTTGAAAGAAGGGATCTAAACAAAATGAAGAGGAAAGCTTCAATCAGGCATTTTGTACGAGGACTGTTCAAATATGAATGCAACTAAGCACATAAAAATGATTCCGTGATAGATTTCGATGAAAAATTTATTTTGTCCCCTCAAAGTATTCCCCTTTAACAGATATACAAACTTTCAGTCTTCTGATCCAATCATTGAATGAATTTTGGTAGTCTTTTCGAGGTATACTATGAAGGCACTGAAATATTGCAGAACTGAGGTATTTGCGCTGTAAAAATTTTCGACCAGAAAGGTATTTTTCAGCCGCGTTAACCAAAAAAAGTCACACTGGGCAAGGTCAGGGGAATACGGGGGGTGAGGGAGTTCAACAACCTTTTCCTGCTTCAGAAAGTCTTGCAAAATGAACGCCTTGTGCGATGACGCATTGTCATGTAGCAATCTGACATTGGCCAAACGTTCTTTGAAATATTACAATATTACATATTACATTGGTCTTCGTTCTTTGAAATATTTCTTCAATTTTCGAAGAACTTTATTCTTGTAAAACTTCGCATTTACAGATTTGCCTTTAGGCACAGCAACCTGAATAGCAGGGCCCTGATTTGAAAAGAATATGGCATATATTTCCTTCTTGATGCTCATGGTCCGCTTTGCAATGCATGGTCTTTTGCAATACTTTGTTGCCCATATTTTGTTCTGAATCTTTCGTTTTGGCTCAAAAAAGTGAACCCATGTCTTGTCACCTGTGCCGACATTAGCGAAAGACCATGCATTGTAATTTGGAAACTTTTTAAGCAACTTCTTGGCGCACTGAGCGCGTGTCTTTTTCTGCTCATCTGTCAACAGATGGGGAATCCATCTAGCACAGATCTTTCTCATTTTCAAATCCAGTTTCAGAATTGTATGAGCTGCTCCTAATGAGATGCCAACCATACTAGCTATTTGCCTAGTGGTGTATCGTTCATCGGTAGCAACTATTTCTTTCACTCTAGCAACCATCTTGGCAGATGTTGCTCTTTTCGGCCGATGATCATGTGGTGCATCTTCTGTTGAGCCTAGCCCACAGCTGAATTTCTTACATCAAAAATGTCTTTGCACCGTATACCAAGAATACAACGATTCTTAATATAGGACCCTATTTCAACGGCGTACTCTGATCTTCTTCGAACCATGTTTTGTATTAGTATACAAGAGTAGACAATGTTTACCGAACGATATACATGGCTAAAGTGGACGGATTTTAACAGGTTTAGTACAATGTATAGGTAAAATATTACTCTGCGCTGTGATATTTATTTCCAGGTGATTTTTGCATTAGTGCATGAGAAAACGTTCTACTTGCATTCATATTTGAACAGTCCTCGTAGTTGCAAAACCACACAGAACAAGTAGCAATTGCAGATGGTAACAGATGAAGCTTTGAACTGTTACCCTATGCCCCTCATTCACTGGATCTGGCCCCTTTTGACTTTAACCTTTTTTCCCCTGTTGCTGTTTTAGAATATCTTGAAGCTCAGGATGCAGCCTTCTTCTAAGAAGAAATTGCAAAGCTTTAGCGTCAATAGACTTCATGTATTAAAGTACATTGAAGTTCATGGAGATGGGTGGAAAATATTGCTTGAATGCTGGCCTTTCCTTGCTACACTCCTAGCATGGCCAAGAAGTTTTCAAAGTGCTCTCATAGGGTAACCAATTCATTTTATTTATGCCCCCGAATCATATGATGCCGGGGGCATATAGTTTTTTGGTTTTCCGTACATGCGTACGTCCGTCTGTACATGTGTGTGTACGTACGTACGTGATCCTGTAACCTCAGGTTAAAGTTTTTGTAACAGGTAGAGCCTGATTTATGAATGGCATTTGGCGGGGGCATCCGCGTCCTATGGACACTTTTTCTAGTTTAAAATTATTTTCCAGTACTGTGGGTCCTTTATTTCATTGCAGTCTATTAAACAGTGCACAAAACCTTTACCACCCTGCACAATACCAAGCATGTCAAGAGGTTTTGATAATCCATCAAGTTGACAGCCCCTGTGATGAACACCCAGGTCTCTAAATCCCACTATAAAGAGAAAATGCGGGTTTACGGGGTTATAAATTATGGTTCTTCTGCTCCAAGCTATAGGGTTTAGATGCTCGTTAGAACTATCTCACTGAGTCACTTCTAACGAGCACCTAAAACCTGTCTTTGGAGTAAAAATAAGAAAAATATCACAACTTCTCAGAAACATGACTGGTTTGGAGGTATGAAAGGATTCACTACATGTATATCATAATGATGCATTATCCTAATGTCTCTTTGGATGGCCCAGAGGGAGTAGAAGTCAAATGCAATCAGAAAAGACTGATCAGAGTCTTCTATTGTCTCTTATGTCTTTTTGTAGGTTTTGTAATGCCCTGGCTCATTATACTTTCAGTGTAGGAAAGATGGCAAACCATTGTACCCGTACTACAAGATCTATAGTAAGAGAAAATGTAAACAGTGTGAAGGCAAGGTGACAATAACCAGACTGGGTGACGACAGTGAGAGGGTGACCTACTACTGTGACACCTGTCAAACTAATGATTTAAAGAATTGTAAGAGGTGAGCTTTTCATTTGAATCCAGATTTAAAAATAAAAAAATCTTGTCTGTTCCTGGAGCTATCTCAGGACAAGTGAGCTTTATAGGTCAACATGACATGGCACTTTCATGAATGCACCATACTACTGGAAAAAATGAAAAAAAAATGTTATTATTACTGGAAAGGTTGGCAAATTACTGAACAAATACCATAGGAAAAATAACATAATATATTGTCATAATATATTGACAGATTACTGGGTGCAAAAATGTTGGGGTGCACTGAGGACAATCACAAACTGATTGTTGCAATTTCAAGATTGTTTAAGGGGATAAAGTGATAAATAGAATACCAGATTCGTGTCATTTGATATCAAGTTTATCAGGCTTGGCTTCGAGAATAGGTGTAGAATCTCTCAGCGATTCTACATGCATTCTCGAAGCCTTGCCTGGTAAACTTGATATCAAAAGTCACTCGCCTAGTATGCTGACCTGCCTATTAAATAGGAATATTTTTCAATTCACTTTATCAAATAATCTTGGTCTTGTCTATGAAAAAAATTTAATCATTCTCTCTTTATTGTTCAGTTGCTCAGAACTTTTCCAATCATCAGATCAGTTACATGACCGTTCAAACTACTATTGTGCAATCATTTATTGTTTGGCCCAAGTAAGCAGCAGGTGCAGTGCACACTTACAATCAGTTAACTCTTAAAGTGCCAAGGAAAATTCTAGAGCAGATGACAATATTATTTTCATACTTATCATAAAATAAGACCTGACATTCCCTATGAATTTCTGCTTGCTTGAAATATCAAGCAATATTTACGTTTCCAGTGTAAAGTTTAATGTAAACTTACAGAAAACAATGTAGTTCATACTTCCATGAACGCATTGAGTCATATGATTTTCAGTGACGTCATTCTAAACCATGGTTCTCTTTGGGCATTGGTGACATCAACGCTGCTCTGTTTTTGTAGAAAAGCAGCTTGTAACTGTTATTCAACTTTAAAAGATTGCCCTATAAACATTTTTGCCCATTGATGAGGGGCAAAGAATGTAAATATAAAAAATAAACTGAATTTTTCTGCTTTTCATGAAGGTATGAACGACAGCGGGTCGCTAGCAAAGTTTACATGAACCCCTTGCAAGCGACCCACTGCATTCATACTTTCATGAACCGCAGAAAAATAAAATTCATTTCTTAATTATTTTCACTGAAAAATAAGAAAAGAAGCATACTTAAGTATTGTCTGCTAGGGTGATTAGCACTTTATTTGTTAACCTTTGTCCTGTTGAACATACAACCCGTACCTTTGCAAACAGTCTAGATCCAGATCAGATGGCTTCTAAAGAAGCCATCTGATCAGGTTCTACACTGTTTATCATTCAGTTTGCAAATTGGGTTAAATACGTCATATCAAATAATTTGATTGGTTGATGGTTAGAAATTGGAGTGGCAAAATTAGTTTATTCAGCAGGACAAGGATTAATTATATGCCTCATTTTTCAGGACCCTTCCAAAGAAGAACAGTCTGCTGGGCTGGGTAAAAACTTGCACTGAGAGCCCAAGCCAGTGTGATACGGAGTGGCCGTGTTCAGCATGTACACTACTCAACCCTTCAAACCTTTCCAACTGTAGCTTGTGTCAAACACCTAGGAATACTAGCATATCAGAAGATACAGACAAATCGAGTATAGAAGATGTTATTTATGTGGATGCTGTCAGTCATACTGGGAACAAATCTAGTCAAAGAAAAGGAGCTAAACGAATGTTGGAAGAGCCCACTTCTCAGCCTTTAAAGAAGGCATTTAAAATTGCAGAGGCATGTTCTCCGAGCATGGCACCCTCTTCAAGCCAGGCTCAGAACCATAGGTCAAACTTAAATACTTTTAATACCAACATGCCTAGTGGCAGCCACCTTGGGAAGGAAAATAACTCTGACAGCTTTACAGCAATTGACAGTCGGTCCAACAAAGCAAATATTCCAAATATGCCAAAATTAACAAGTGCAACTTCTGGCCATCAGATGCAGAGAAACAAAGAAACAGATTCTGTTCCTAGTAAAATTCCACCATGCTCAACCCATAAGAAGAAATGTAATATGAAGGAAGTATATAAAAAGGGGAATAACTATGGAAGATGGTTCTTTTCTTGTCCTTTAAGATCCTGCAATTTCTTTGAGGTATAGTAAATCACTACAATAACACACCTGTGTACTAAATAGGGTCTAACATAATGCAACCAGCATTACTGAAATGAAAATTTCATTACGATAACGCATCCGTGCATCAAAGTGGATTTTTTTCATATCTCCGAAATGGCTACTTTTCTGATGAAAATCCGTGATAATTTTCTTATAAATAGTGCTATCATAGGTTGTGGGTGCTCGTTAGAACCGCCTCAATGAGTACCCACAACCTATGTCTGGGATTAAAAATAAGAAAAATAATGTTTACCCCCGTAAACCCCAGTTTTCTCTATACAAAGTGGGGTGTAAGGGGGTCTTCATTTCACATGATGTATGTGGATTTTTCTTATTTCTAGTCCACACATTGATGGTTGGTGCTTGTTAAAACTGCCTCACTGAGGCAATTTTGGCAAGTACTTTTGAGCAAAATGAATACCTATGTAAACCCAGTTTTCTCTATATAAAAAGTGAGATTCATAGGTGTGTTCATTACTCAGACTTACAAAGCCCCCGCTCATAGGGGCTTGAAGAAATATATGGGCTGCATGATGCTTCAAAGCAGAGCTGAATCTGGCCCGCACACTACTACTGGTAAACCGCTTAGAGGATCTAAGCCTGTCCAGGAACCGCGGTATGAGGCGGACCGTCCATGCTAATAAACCCTATTGGTTTCATTGGGCGACATGGCTTGAGATGTCATTTCATCTCAATGTCGGGTAAAAGTCCCACAAAATTGGAAGCAAAGTCTCCAAAATAACCTTTACAGTGTTGAAGGGGATGTTAAAATGTCAAATCAACCAACCAACTCAGACTTACAAATGTTATGACCTTTCTATAATATATCACGAAAACACGCCTATATAATATTGAACCCCACTTTTATATAGTAAAACTGGGGTTTCTGGGGGGGTATACCTTATTTTTCTTATTTCTGCTATAAAATATAGATTGTGGATACTCGTTAAAACCGCCTCGATGAGGCGGTTCTAACAAGTGCCCACAATCTATATTTTGAGCAGAAATAAGAAAAATATCACAATTTTTCATCATAAAATTTTCATTTTTTCGGCGATATAGGTGGCAATGTATTTGTACAGGCGTGTTTACGTGATGTAATTTGATTAACCCTTATCCTGCTGTATAAATTAATTAAGCCATGCCCATTGCTATCAACCAATCAAATCACTTTATATATATTTTCCTAATTCACAAACTGCAAGACAAAAAGTGTAGATCCTAATCAGATGGCTTCTGAAGAAGCCATCTGAGCTGGATCTACACTGTTTGCAAAGGTTGAGGTTGTCATGTTCAGCAGGATAAGGTTTAAGCAGTACTTGCAAAACTTGAAAATCATACATCAGTATATGAATGACAGTTTTTAAGACAATTGATAAATCTTCAGGGGACCGGCCCCGATAGCTCTGTTGATAGAGTGTCCGCTCCGGGGAACGGAAGGTCACGGGTTTGATCCAGGGCCGCGACATACCAAAGTTGTTAAAAATGGTACCAGCTGCTCCTCGCTTGGCACTCAGATTTACAGGGTAGAGCTAGGACTGGTCGACCCAGTGTCAGGATAATGTGACTGGGTGTGGTATCATGTAATGTGTCTGGGACATGATACTTCAGTGAGGCAGCACTATAAAAGTGAGCCTTGAGCTCCCTGTCGCAACCAGACACCGTTGTGATATGACTGAAAAATTGTTGAAAGCGACGTTAAACCCGAATTCACACACACATCTTCAGGGGAGACAATTATTGTTTCAAAAATACTTTTTGTCTCCCCTTACCAGTATTCAAGGAAAAACTTGCTCCAAGGGAGACACTTCTTTTCTGTTAGAGAAGACCTCTTTTGGCAATAGACATATTGTTAAATAAGTTTTTAAAAGCTCATGTTTTAGTTGCAATGAAATGAAATCTCAAGTCTACACCTGAAACAAACTGCTATTGTGTGTTCTAAGATGGCTGATCAGACCAATTCTAGCTCTAAACCATTGGCTACAGATAGAGCAACACAGGCTAGAAGAATACAGCTCTATTGATGATGCCTTTGTTCTGGCTTTACAGGGTACGCAATTTTCGCTAGGCTCTGCTGATTCTGTTTTCCTCATATTCACTAGCTCCCCTTCTGATGATGCCTCACCACTTTGCTTGGTCCTGTGCAAGATTGGTTAACCCTTGTCCTGCTGAACCTTGTTATGTCTGAGCTCTCAAACAATGTAGATTCAGATCAGATGGCTTCTGAAGAAGCCATCTGATCAGGATCTTCATTGTTTGTCATTTAGTTTATGAATTTGTTGCATTGATTTGCACCAAGAAATCTGATTGGTTGATAATCAGAGGTGGGTGTGGCATATTTAAATATTCAGCAGGTTAAGGTGCCACAAGAAACAGCGTCTGAAAATGTTGTCTTCAACTGTTTAAGGGGAATGGATACACCTTCAGGGGGGGGGGGGGGGAAGTCCTGCAAAAGTATTTTTGTCTCCCATGTCAATAGCAATAGGGGTCAACTCTTAAAGGAAAGTTCAAAGAATTTCCTTTAATAGTAGACCCCTTTTTCAGTGGGACAGGGCTTATAGAAAAACGAACAGGAAGTCCCGAAAGTTGTCTCCCTTTGAAAAATGGCAGAAAAATCTGCCAGGTGTTCCCATTCCCCCTAAGTCATCTGCTGCATCTTCTTGCAAACTTTTCACATATTGTTTCATACAGGCAAACAGTGTGGATCCTGATCTGATCTAGGTCCACATTGTTTGTGACGATGACTTTTAAAGTAACCAGCAGACAACAAAGCAGATGACAATTGTTGTAACTGGCATTTTAACGGTTAACCTAGTTCATTTCTGTTTCAGTGGGCTGACACCAGGTTCCCGCTATGTCCTGACCATGGTAAACCCTGTACAATCAGAACTGTGTTGAAAGTTGGGCCAAACAATGGAAGAAAATTCTTTGCTTGTAAAATGCCGAAGAACAAACAGTGCAAGTTCTTTGAGTGGGCTTATGGTTATGATTGATTTAATTTGAACCTCATCACATTAGCCAGCCTGTGGAATGAATATCAGTGTAAACCCTACTTAGGACCTGACAAATCCAAGTTTCTGCTTTTGCACACTCGGATCACTACCTGTGCTGCCTTCATGAAGCTTCTACGAACCATAGATGCTCCACAGCAGAAGAATTGACATTGCTGTTGTAGTTAACAGATAGTATACATGTACAGTTGAACACCTTTGGGACCACGAAAATCTGTTCAAGACAGGGGTAGTTCGAGCCACTGATGGCTACTTTCAGGATGCATAACGTGGATAATTTTGGACATCTTTTCGGTGTTCTATAATATAAATATATGCTGTGTGTACTCATTAGAATCGCCTCATTGAGGCGATTCTAATGAGTACAAACAGCACACATTTGCAAGATAAAAGGGGAAAATATCCGAACTTTCCCCTCACTATCTCTTATGTAGAGAACTTCCCTAGGGACTCAAGAACGGGTTCGACTCTGCCGTGGTAAAGGAGCCTTCGGTGTTCGAGACATCGAAGTTCTACTGTATCTTGAAGAAGGATTAGATTTTACCTTCACTGGACAGAGGACCTCAAATGCACGTTTTTTCCTGACATGGCTGATTTATATATGCATGTGGACACATGAGAAAAGGACTCTTAGTGTTCTCAAATTTATGCTTATCATCTGGGCAACGGCCCCCGCCCATTGGGGCTTGAAGAAATAGATGGGCTGAATGATGCTTCCATGCAGAGCTGAAACCGACCCGCACACGAGTACTGGTAAACCCCTTAGAAGATCCAAGCCTGCCCAGGCAAAGCGGTGTTAGTCGGCCCGTCCATGCTTATAAATCCTATTGGTTTCATTGGGCGACAGGGCTTGAAATGTCATTTCATCTCGGTGTCAGGTAAAAGTCCCACAAAATTGGAAGCAACGTCGCCAAAATGACCTTTACAGTGTTGACAGGGACGTTAGACCTCAAATAAAAAAAACAAACAAATCATCTGGGCATACATAGCCAATTGATAGAGCTACTGTAAAAATCCTAAAAACTTGGCAACCTTAAGGACTTGCGGTAATTCTCCTCAAATGTTTTATACAAGTATGTTTCATGTTCCAGCAAGGAGTCCAAAAGTTGCAGACAAACAGTGTAGACCCTCTTTTTGATCTGGGTCTTCACTGTTTGCTTAGGCCTATCTGTCCAAATACTTAGGATCATTATGGTAAACATGTCTTTTAACCATTATACTGTTGAATAAATTAATTTAGCCACACACATTTCTGACTATCAACCAATCCAATTACTTGATTTGGTATATTCACTTAATCCACCAACTGCTTGACAAACTGTAGACCCTGAACATATAGCCTCTTCAGAAGGAATCTGGTCTGGATCTACAGTGTTTTCAAAGTTAGAGGTCAGCACAGGATATGGGTTAACTCCACTTGATATGATAAACATGATAGCTATACCATAGCCCTAGATAAGAGGGGTTATCCACATATTATTTTTCTTATTTCTGCCTGAAAACATATGTTATGGGTAGTCAATAGAAGCGTTGAGGCGCTTCTAATGAGTTTTTATCCCCCGACCGAATAGGTTCGGGGGATATAGCGATCAGCCTGGCGTCCGTCAGTCCGTCCGTCCGTCCGTAGACGCAACCTTGTGAAGGCCATAACTCCTATACCTTTTGAGATTCATTAATGGTTCTTGGCACAATTGTTCACAAGGCAGTGACGGCGTGTCATGCGCAAGAACCAGAACTCTGGATGCCATACTTTTTAGCTCACCTGTCACGTAGTGACGAGGTGAGCTTTTGGGATCACTTTTTGTCCGTCGTCCGTCGTGCGTGCGTGCGTCCGTGCGTCCGTAAACAATTTCAAATAAGTATATCTCCAATACCCCATGGCCAATCTTGATCAAATTTCATGTGAAGCATCATCAGGTAGGGGGAAAGGCTGCATAAGGTTTTTGGGTTGATCAGATTGGAATTCTGGTTGCCATGGCAACATATAGCTCCCATAGACTTATAAAGGGAAAATTTTTAAAAATCTTCTCTGAAACCACAGGGCCCAGAGCTTAGATATTTAGCATGTAGCAAGGGCAAATGGTCAACTACATAATTCCTGCCAATCATGCCCCTGGGTGCCAAATGGGCCACGCCCTGGGGCCCCTTCACTCCCATAGACTCATAATGGAAAAAAAACTTCAAAAATCTTCTTCTCTGACACCACAGGGCCCAGAGCTTAGATATTTAGCATGTAGCAATGGCAAGTGGTCACCTACATAATTCCTGCCAATCATGCCCCTGGGTTCAAAAAGGGCCACGCCCCGGGGCCCCTTCGCTCCCATAGACTCATAATGGAAAAAAAGCTTCAAAAATCTTCTTCTCTGAAACCACAGGGCCCAGAGCTTATATATTTAGCATGTAGCAATGGCAGGTGGTCACCTACATAATTCCTGCCAATCATGCCCCTGGGTTCCAAATGGGCCACGCTCCGGGGCCCCTTCGCTCCCATAGACTCATAATGGAAAAAAAGCTTCAAAAATCTTCTTCTCTGAAACCACAGGGCCCAGAGCTTATATATTTAGCATGTAGTAACAGCAAGTGGTCACCTACATAATTCCTGCCAATCATGCCCCTTGGGTCCAAACAGACCACGCCCCGGGGCCCATTAGCTCCTATAGACTCATAATGGAAAAAAGCTTCAAAAATCTTCTTCTCTGAAACCACAGGGCCCAGAACTTAGATATTTAGCATGTAGGAAGGGCAAGTGGTCAACTACATAATTCCTGCCAATCATGCCCCTGGGTTCCAAATGGGCCACACCCCAGGGCCCCTTCGCTCCCATAGACTCATAATGGAAAAAAGCTTAAAAAATCTTCTTCTCTGAAACCACAGGGCCCAGAGCTTAGATATTTAGCATGTAGCAATGGCAAGTGGTAACCTGTATAATTCCTGCCAATCATGCCCCTGGGGTCCAAATTTGCCACATCCCGGGGCCCCTGAGCTCCTATATACTCATAATGGAAAAAAAAGGTTCAGAAATCTTCTTCTCTTAAACCATAGGGCCCAGAGCTGAGATATTTAGCATGTAGCAATGGCAAGTGGTCACCTGCATAATTCCTGCCAATCATGCCCCTGGGTTCCAAATGGGCCACGCACCGGGGCCCCTTAGCTCCCATAGACTCATAATGGAAAAAAAAGCTTCAAAAACCTTCTTCTATGAAACCACATAGCCCAGAGCTTAGAAATTTAGCATGTAGCAACGGCAAGTGGTCACCTACATAAGTCCTGCCAGTCATGCTCCTGGGGTCCAAACAGGCCACGCCCTGGGGCCCCTTAGCTCCTATAGACTCATAATGGAAAAAAGCTTCAAAAATCACCTCTCTGAAACCACAGGGCCGAGAGCTTAGATATTTAGCATGTAGCAACGGCAAGTGGTCGCCTACATAATTCCTGCCAATCATGCCCCTGGGTTCCAAATGGGCCATGCCCTGGGGCCCCTTTGCTCCCATAGACTCAAAATGGAAAAAAGCTTCAAAAATCTTCTCCTCTGAAACCACAGGGCGCAGAGCTTAGGTAATTAGCATGTAGCAACGGCAAGTGGTCACCTACATACATCCTGCCAATCATGCCCCTGGGGTCCAAATTCGCCACGCCCTCGGGCCCCTTAGCTCCCATTGACTCATAATAGAAAAAAGCTTCAAAAATCTTCTTCTCTGAAACCACAGGGCCCAGAGCTCAGATATTTAGCATGTAGCACCAGCAAGTGGTCACCTACATAATTCCTGCCAATCATGCCCCTGTGGTCCAAACGAGCCACGCCCCGGGGCCCCTTGGCTCCTATAGACTCATAATGGAAAAAAAGCATCAAAAATCTTTTTCTCTGAAACCACAGGACCCAGAGCTTAGATAATTAGCATGTAGCAATGGCAAGTGGTCACCTACATAAATCCTGCCAATCATGCCCCTGGGGTCCAAATGGGCCACGCCCGGGGCCCCTTAGCTCCCCTAGACTCATAATGGAAAAACACTTCAAAAATCTTTTCTTTGAAACCACAGGGCCCAGAGCTTAGATATTTAGCATCTGGCAATGACAAGTGGTCACCTACATAAATCTTGCCAATCATGCCCCTGGGGTCCAAATGGGCCACACCCTGGGACCCCCTTAGCTCCCATAGACTCATAATGGAGAAAAGCCTCAAAAATCTTCTTCTCTGAAACCATAGGGCCCAGAGCTTAGATATTTAGCATGTAGCAACAGCAAGTGATCACCTACATATTTCCTGCTAATCATGCCCCTGGGGTCCAAATGGGCCACGCCCCAGTGCCCCTTACCTCCCATAGACTCATAATGGAAGAAAGCTTAAAAAATCTTCTTCTCAGAAACTGTGAAGCACAGAACTTAGATATTTAGTCCAAATTGGCCAAATCCTGTGGCCCCTTAACTCCAACAAACTTATAATGGAAAAAAGCTTCAAACATCTTCTTTGAAACCATGAAATACAGACAAACCTTAGATATTTAGTATATAGCAACACAAAATTGTCGCCTACAAAAATCCTGCCAACCATGCCCTTTGGGTCAAAATTGGCCAAGCCCCAGGGCTCATTAGCTTCTATAGACTTATACTGGAAAAAAAAATTTAAAAAAAATCTTCTTTTCCAAAACCATAAGACACAGATTTTGTTTGATTTGAGGTTTTACATCCCTGTCAACACTGTATATGTCATTTTGGAGGTGTCTCTTCCAATTTTGTGGGACTTTTACCCGACATTGAGATGAAATTACATCTCAAGCCCTGTCGCCCAATGAAACCAATAGGGTTAATAAGCATGGATACCGCTATGCCTGAGCTTAGATATTTAGTATGTAGCAATGTCAAGTGGTCTCCTACACTTATGATTTTCTGGTACACAGGTGAGCGATATAGGGCCATTGGGCCCTCTTGTTTAGTTATCTCCCCTTTTAATAAAATAGAATTACTACTTTGTGATGGCCATAACTCCAATACCCTTGGAGATATGTTGATGGTACCTGGCACAGTTGTTCACAAGGCTGAGACGGCGTGTCATGTGCAAGAACCAGAACTCTGGATGCCATACTTTTTGAGTTATCTCCCCTTTAAATAAAATAGAATGACTAATTTGTGATGGCCATAACTCCAATACCCTTGGAGATATATTGATGATACCTGGCACAGTTGTTCACAAGGCCGAGATGGTGTGTCATGCACAAGAACCACAACTCTGGTTGCCATGGTTTTTGAGTTATCTCCCCTTCCAATAATATAGAATCACTACCTTGTGATGGCCACATCTCAAATACTCTTTGAGATATATTGATGGTACTTGGTACAGTTGTACATGAGGTTAAGCAGGTGTGTCACGTTCAAGAACCATGACTCTGGGTGCCCTGGTTTTTGAATTATCTCCCCTGACAATATAACCTTGTGATGGCCATAACTCCAAAACCTAACAGATCCCCACCCCTAAACCATATATATTATTGTTCCTAATGATAAGACACATTCAATGACACCAACCTGGGGGCCCCCTGGGATGGGCCAGGGCCTTGCCCCTGCCCCCTCCACTTCATTAAAGGCCCAATATCTCGGAAACCTTACAGATCCCCACCCCTAAACCATATATATTATTGTTCCTTATGATAAGACACATTCAATGGCACCAACCTGGGGGCCCCCTGGGATGGGCCAGGGCCCTGCCCCACCCCCTCCACTTCATAAAAGGCCATATATCTCAGAAACCATTCAGATCCCCACCCCAAAACCATATATATTCTTGTTTCTTATGATAAGACGCATTCAGTGACACCAACCTGGGGGTCCCCTGGGAAGTGCCTGGGCCAAGCCCCATCCCCTCCACTTCAAAAAAGGCCCAATTTCTCAGAAACCGTACAGATCCCCACCCCTAAACCCTATATATTCTTGTTTCTGATGATAAGACGCATTCAGTGATACCAACCTAGGGGTCTCCCGGGATGCGCCATTGCCCCACCCCTCCACTTCATAAAAGGCGATATATCTCAGAAACCTTTCAGATTCCCACCCCAAAACCATATATATTCTTGTTTCTTATGATAAGAGGCATTCAGCGACACCAACCTGGGGGTCCTCTGGGATGTGCCTGGGCCATGTCTCACCCCCTCCACTCCATAAAAGGCCCAAATTCTCAGAAACCATTCAGATCCCCACCCCTTATCCATATATATTCTTGTTCTTTATGATAAGACGCATTCAGTGATTCCAACCTAGGGGTCTTCAGGGGTGTGCCGGGGGGCATGCCCCACCCTGCGATAAATCTCAGAAACCTTTCAGATTCCCCCCCCCCCCTAAACCATATAATATTATATTCTTGTTTCTTATGATAAAACACATTCAGAGACACCAACCTGGGGGTCTCTTGGGATGTGCCCGGGCCATTACCCACCCCCTCCACTTCATAAAAGGCCCAATATCTCAGAAACCGTTAAGACCCCCGGCCAATAAACCATATATTTTCTTGTTCCTTATGATAAGATGCATTCAGTGATATCAAATTGGGCTCTGTGGGGTCATCTCCCACCCCTCCACTTCATAAAAGGCCTAATATTTCAGATACAGAGTCAACATGGAATGGGGGTTCATTTGGGAGACTTTATAATCAATAAATTAAAACCATACATGGCTGCCAGTGGGCAGTGCCCGCCTGAGCTCTGGTGAGCATCGTGGCCCATGGGCCTCTGGTTTAGTTATCTCCCCTGACAGTATAATCTTGTGATGGCTATAACTGCAATACTTGTGATTTATTGCTGGTTTAATTCTGGTGCACTTTCTATTGGTGAACAATCTTCTCCAGTCCATATTGGCTTTTGGTCGGGGGATTTGCCATCTCTTCCGATGGCTATTTTTGTTTGTTTGATTTGGGGTTTAACGTCCCCGTCAACACTGTTTAGGCCATATTGGAGATGTTGCTTCCAATTTTGTGGGACATTTACCCGACATTGAGATGAAATGACATTTCAAGCCCTGCCGGCCAATGAAACCAATAAGGTTTATATGCATGGACGGTCCAACTCGCACCACTTTTCCTGGGCATGATTAGAACCTCTAAGTGGTTTACCAGTATTCATGTGCGGTTGGTTTCAGCTCTGTATGGAAGCATCATGCAGCCCATCTATTTCTTCAAGCCCCGATGGGCAGTGGCGGGCTTCTAATGAGTACCAACAATATATGTTTTCGTGCAGAAATATGAAAATTATCAGGACCATTCCCCTTAACTGGAGCTATTCTCTACAAAGTGATCCTTGGAACACAAAAGGGTGTGAGTTGGCATGTTCAAGTTGAACCATAGCCACAGATAAGAGGGGTGTTCATAAATTGATTTTCTTATACATATGTAGTGGGTACTCATTAGAAGCACCTTGCCAATGTGCTTGTAATGAGACCCAAAACATATGTTTTCGGCAGAAATAAGAAAAATATCAGTACTGGATGAAAAAAAAAGCACTTTATCTGGAGCTATGTGGATCAACCAGTGAAGATTAAATCAACTTATGCAACTTGATCAGTCTTGGCAAGGGTCATCTGTGGATCCTGCAACAGCCACAGACTAAAACGTGATGGTCTGTCTGGCTTCTTGGCTGCATTTTGAAGTAATTTAAAAAGATGTCCATATCATGCCTCCTGACCTTCGATGACTCCAACTATCCCTTTCATAATTACATGGTCCAAAGAAAAATGGTGTTCAAGCCATCGAAGTTTGACTATGTTGTGTGCACACATTAGAATTGCCACACTGAGGCGATTCTAATGAGTACACTCAACATACATATATTTTGTAGAAGATGGATAAGAATTCCATACATTAGTAGTATTATGCAGACAACTTTTAGATATGTTTGCCTATGCATTCAAACAGATAGGCCTGAGCAAACAGCGTAAATCCAGATGAGACTCTGCAAAACGCAGTGTCTTATCAGTGTCTACACGGTTTGCCTCACATCCAGTTATCTTTTGACAAAGCATCGGGCAGTAAATTGTAATGGTTCACATTTTGGAACAACCATGGGAGGGTGTTGAGGTCTTCAAATATTTAGGCTAAATATGGTAACCCTCAGTGTCTCAAACTACCCCTTTCTTGAACAAATTGTCATGGTTACAGAGGTGTTGTGAGCCAAAGAAGTTAGACTGTAGTCAGAATGTTTATTTTACCAATAGAAGTAGTGCAATACACAGTCAAATAAAAATCTTTTAAAAAGATGTTTTTGATGAAAATTGTTTGTCCAAATTGAAGTTAATTTAATTGCCCTAATTGAAGTGATATATTTTGTCTACACTGGATATTATTTAACCTTTATCCTGCTGAATATTTAAATTAGCCACTCCCATTCTTGATCATCAGCCAATCAGATTACATGATATAATATTTTCCTTCAAATTCACAAACTGATTGACAAACGGTGTAGATCCTGATCAGATGGCTTCTTCAGAAGTCATCTGATCTGGATCTACACTGTTTGCAAAGATAGGGCTTGTCGGGAACAGCAGGATTAGGTTTAAACCTTTCCTTACAAATGTTGTACTGAAGGCTTCAGATAGCTAGAATTTAAAAAGTACCTTCTGCCTGTCTGAGAGAATTTAAGTCATTCTTGTCAACAGGATTTCATTCACCAAATCCATTTTTAGGACCACTGGGCTAATGTTACCATGTTTTGGAAGCTTAGAAAGTGGTCATTTTAATAGTGGAATTAACAGAGCATTATTTTTATCGAAACATCAGAACTGCCACATCATTGGAGCAGATATGAGTAAAATATCAGAAGTTTCATCTGAAAAATAGTGGTTTTTCATACAATATAGACACCAATAAGTAACTCATCAATGAGTAACATAGGCTTATTATTAGCTCACCTGAACATGAAATGCTTACGGTGAACTATTGTGATTGGTCATTGTCAATTGTGCGTCATGCCACATCAGCAATTTGTTTTTAAATGCCAACTACTCCTAAACCCTGTGCCAGTTTCACTCCATCTACACAGGAATGTAGCCTAGGTAGCCCTCCACTAAAATAGCTAAATTCTGTACGCTTCGATGAACGTGATGGCCACCAGAGCTAAAAATAGAAAATATTTCAAACCACAACTCCTGTATCTTCAGTCAAATTTCGGTCAAACTTCATAGGAATATTGCTGAGGTGACCCTCTACCAACATAGCTAAAAGGGTTCCACTCCAATGTGCAAAATGGCAGCCAGAGCTGAAAATAGAAAAACAGTTTCCTTTAAATACCAACTCCTAAACCTTTGGGCAAGGTTCACACAAACTTCAGAGGAATGTTGCCTAGATGGCACCCTACCAAACCAACCAAAATGGCTTTGCTCCATTGAAGAAAATTGCTGGCTTTAAAGTAGAAAAGACTTTAAATGACAACATCTCCTAAATTCTTTAGCCAGTTTCATTCAAACTGTGCAAGAATGTTGCCCAGGTGACCCTCTAAGAGCAACAGTTACGCTTCATGGAATAAGATGGCTGTCAGTTATACACATGACTTTCAGAACTGTCTTACATCTAGAAATCAGATGAACAATTCAGGGCCATCTTGGCCCTCTTGTGGTAATGTTTGTGATTAAACCCATTGTATGCGGGAAACCCAGAAAGAGGTACCTTGGCAAACAGTGCAGGCCCAGATCAGACGCCACAGAACACGGCATCTGATCTGGGTCTGCACTATTTGCTAACAGAATTTTCTGCCAAAAATAGAATAAAAATGAAAAAAATAGGCCTGACACCCCTTATTTGACAAGTGGACTTGTCCAACATATAGCTATGGAAGAGTCCACTAGTATACAATGAGTTAATGGCATGTGATTCTTACTTGAATTAATACTTCATATGAGCCATTGTACAAGAAAATGTACCTTTACGCAGATGTTATCTGTAAAGAATTAGATCTGCCAGTCCCATTGGGCAAATAATGCATGAGCAACATAGCATACGACCCCCAACCATCAGGGCTTGAAAAAAGATATGGGCTGCATGATGCTTCCACGCAGAGCTGAAACTGACCTGCACATGAGTACTGGTAAACCGCTTAGAAGGTCTAAGCCTGCCTAGGCAAAGTGGTGCAAGTCGGCCCGTCCATCCTTATATATTGCTATTGGTTTCATTGGGTGACAGGGCGTGAGATCTTATTTCATCTCAATGTCGGGTAAAATTCCCACAAAATTGGAAGCAACGTCTCCAAAATGACCTTTACAGTGTTGACGGGGACGTTAAACCTCAAATCAAACAAACAAACAAATGCAACGTAGCATCAATGTTGATGGTTGCATCGACATTGACATTGATGGTTGCATCGACATTGATACAAAATGGCCTGCTCTTTGTTGCCCCATTGGGATGCATCTATGCAGGGCCTTCATTGTTCGCCAGTATATACCTTGCAGAATGTTAACACAAACTGAGCCACAACTTGCAAGAGATCCTGATCTCAGTTCCACACAACTGGCAATTAACTAATTCCACAGAAGTGGCAATTAATTTTCAGTGTCCAAACATGCGCCACCATTTGCAGGAATGAATGCCACAGTGGGCCATCCTTCAATGGGGCGTTAACTGGACGCTTCCCTGTTCAAGAAGAGTCATCCCATGTGCAGGTTTAACCCTTTTTGTACCAAATGGAATCTTCCTCCGTATAAAAAGTAGGTGTCAGATTCAAAATTTAGGGGTGTAAGGTTGTGTTTTCATCAAAATTTATTTGGAAAACGACTGAACTTTTAGCAAACAGTGGAGGCCCTGATCAGATGCCGCATTCTGCGGCGTCTGATCTGGGCCTGCACTGTTTGCCAGGGTACCTGTTTTGGGGTTTCTGGTACAAAATGTGTTAAGGTCCCTACCATAACATATGATTACTGTATAGACCATACAATATGTTTGTTTGTGTTGAGGTTTAACATCACTGACAACACTATTTAGGTCTTTTTGGAGACTCTGCTTATGATTTGAGATGATATGACATCTGAAGCCCTGCAGCCCAAACAAACTGCTAGGGTTTTTATGCAGGGACGGTCCGACTTGCACCTGCCTCGGCAGGTTTATACCTTCCAAGCGGTCATTTTCGCGGTTTATGCATGATCATTTTCAGCTTTGCACAGAAGAAGACCAATCTATTGCTCCAAGCCCAGAAGGGCAGGGGGGCAAACCTGCAAGTAATGGTCATACATGATTGCAATACAAGTAGAAAGAAAAGAGAAGAAAGACAAAAAAATACACTCTTTCAGGACACAGGCGAACTTTCACTGTTTTGGGCAGTTTGGTTTAGAGTCTGACAGCCCATTCAACACTCTTAAGATCATGCGGAGCCAGTTAGAACTATCTCTGACAAAGTGACCTTTCTAATTGCGCTTATGATAGAGTATTCTTCTTCTGCTTTATTAATTGAACAGATGATGAATATGTGAAATTTCTCAGAACTTAACCCTTATGACGCCAAGAAAAACTACATTTGAAAATGTTGTCTGCTTATGTCGTCTGCTGAACTTTTTTTCAAACTTTTTAAACATATTTTTGCATACAGGCATTCAGTGTGGGCCCAGATCAGACGACAGGAGACGTCTGATCTGGGCCCACAATGTTTGCACAAAAGTACTTCTAAGGTAACCAGCAGATTGCAGAGCAGACCACAATTGTCGTGACTGGTATTTTATGGGTTAAGCTGTCAAGAAAAACAACATCTGACAATGTCGTCTGCTTATGTCATCTGCTGAATCTCCTAGCAAACGTTTTTAGCTCACCTGACCGAAGGTCATGGTGAGCTTTTGTGACCGTAAGATGTCCGGCGTCGTCGTGCGTCGTCCGTCGTCCGTCGTCCGTCGTGCGTAAACTTTTTCTTGTGAACACACTAGAGGCCACAGTTTTGGTCCAATCATCATCAAACTTGCTCAGAATGATCATCATGACAATATCTCGGTCAAGTTCGAATATGGGTCATGTCGGGTGAAAAAGTAGGTCAGTAGGTCAAATCATAGAAAAACCTTGTGAACACTCTAGAGGGCACAATTTTGGTCCAATCATCATCAAACTTGCTCAGAATGATCATTGTGACAATATTTTAGTGAAGTTTGAATATGGATCATGTCGGCTTAAAAAGTAGGTCAGCGGGTCAAATCATAGAAAAACCTTGTGAACACCCTAGAGGCCACAATTTTGGTCCAATCATAATCAAACTTGCTCAGAATGATCATCATGACAATATCTTGGTCAAGTTCGAATATGGGTCATGTCCGGTTGAAAAGTAGGTCAGTAGGTCAAATCATAGAAAAACCTTGTGAACACTCTGAAGGCCACTGTTTTGGTCCAATTATCATGAAACTTGCTCAGAATGACCATTGTGACAATATTTCAGTCCAGTTCGAATATGGGTCATATCGGGTTAAAAAGTAGGTCAGCGGGTCAAATCATATAAAAACCTTGTGAACACCCTAGGGGCCACAATTTTGGTCCAATCATAATCAAACTTGCTCAGAATGATCATCATGACAATATCTCGGTCAAGTTTGAATATGGGTCATGTCCGGTTGAAAAGTAGGTCAGTAGGTCAAATCATAGAAAAACCTTGTGAATACTCAGGAGGCCACAAGTTTGGTTAAATCATTAATCTTGCTCAGAATGGTCATTGTGACAATATCTTGGCTTAAGTTTGAATAAAGGTCTTTTCGGGTCAAAAAGTAGGTCAGTAGGTCAAATTAAAGAAAAAACTTGTGAACACTCTAGAGGCCACAATTTTGGTCCAATCATCATCAAACTTGCTCAGAATGATCATTGTGACAATATCTTGCTTAAGAATGAATATGGGTCATGTCGGGTCAAAAAGTAGGTCAGCGGGTCAAATCATAGAAAAACCTTGTGAACACTAGAGGCCAGTTTTGGTCCAATTATAAACAAACTTGCTAAGAATGATCATCATGACAATATCTTGGTCAAGTTTTAATATGGGTCATGTCGGGTCAAAAAGTAGGTCAGTAGGTCAAAGCATAGAAAAACCTTGTGAACACTCTGGATGCCACAGTTTTGGTCCAATCATGATCAAACTTGCTCAGAATTATCATTGCGACAATATTTCAGTCAAGTTGGAATATGGGTCATGTCGGGTTAAAAAGTAGGTCAGCGAGTCAAATCATAGAAAAACCTTGTGAACCCCCTAGAGGCCACATTTTTGGTCCAATCATAATCAAACATGCTCAGAAATGATCATCCTGACAATATCTCGGTCATGGTTGAATATGGGTCATGTCAGGTCAAAAAGTAGGTCAGTAGGTCAAATCATATAAGAACCTTGTGAACACTCAGAAGGCCACAGTTTTGGTCCAATCATCATTAATCTTGCTCACAATGGTCATTGTGACAATGTCTCAGTCAAATTCGAATAGGGGCCATGTCGGGTAAAAAAGTAGGTCAGCCGGTCAAATCGTAGAAAAATCTTGTGAACACTCAAGAGGCCACAATTTTTTATCCAATCATAATTAAACTTGCTCAGAATGATCATCATGACAATATCTCGGTCAAGTTCGAATATGGGTCAATTCGAGTCAAAAATAGGTCAGTAGTTCAAATCATAGAAAAACTTTGTGAACACTAGAGGCAACACTTTTGATCCAATCATCATCAACTTTGCTCAGTTTGATCATTGTGTCAATATCTCATTCAGGTTTGAATATGGGTCATGTAGGGTTAAAAAGTAGTTCAGCAGGTCAAATCATAGAAAAACCTTGTGAACACCTTAGAGGCCACAATTTTGGTCAAATTATAATCAAACTTGCTCAGAATGATCATCCTGACACAATTTTGTCCAATTATAATCAAACTTACTCAGAATGATCATCATGACATATCTCGGTCAAGTTTGAATATGGGTCATGTCAGGTCAAAAAGTAGGCCAGTAGGTCAAATCATAGAAAAACCTTGTGAACACTCTGAAGGCCACAGTTTTGGTCCAATCATCATTAATCTTGCTCAGAATGGTCATTGTGACAATATCTGGTCAGGTTCGAATATAGGTTATGTCAGGTTAAAAAGTAGGTCAGCCGGTCAAATCATAGAAAAACCTTGTGAACACTCAAGAGGCCACAATTTTGGTCCAGTCATAATCAAACTTGCTCAGAATGATCATCATGACAATATCTCGGTCAAGTTTGAATATGGGTCATATCAGGTCAAAAAGTAGGTTAGTAGGTCAAATTATATACGAACCTTGTGAACACTCTAGACGCCACAGCGTTAGACCAATCATGATCAAACTTCTCTGAAACCACAAGGCCCAGGACTTTGATATTTGGTATGAAGCTTCATCTAGTGGACCCCTACCAAGATTGTTCAAATTATAGTGCTGGGGCCAAAAAAGCCCCCGCCCCGGGGCCCTTTGGTTTTACATAGGCTTATATAAGGAAAATCTTTAAAAATAAAATCTTCTTCTCTGAAACCACAAGGCCCAGGTCTTTGATATTTGGTATGAAGCTTCATCTAGTGGACCCCTACAGAGATTGTTCAAATTATAGTGCTGGGGCCAAAAATGCCCCCGCTCCGGGGCCCTTTGGTTTTGCATGGGCTTACATGTATATAGGGAAGAGCTTTAAAAATCTTCTTCTCTGAAACCGTAAGACCCAGGTCTTTGTTATTTGGTATGAAGCTTCATCTAGGGGACCCCTACCAAGATTGTTCAAATTATAGTGCTTGGGCCAAAAATGCCCCCATCCCGGGGCCCTTTGGTTTTACATGGGCTCATATAGGGAAAATCTTTAAAAATCTTCTTGTCTGAAACCGCAAGGCCCAGGTCTTTGATATGTGGTATGAAGCTTCATCTAGTGGACCCCTACCAAGATTGTTCAAATTATAGTGCTGGGGCCAAAAATGCCCCCGCCCCGGGGCCCTTTTGTTTTACATAGGCTTATATAGTAAAAAATCTTTAAAAATCTTCTTCTCTGAAACCACAAGGCCCAGGACTTTGATATTTGGTCTGAAGCTTCATCTAGTGGACCCCTACCAAGATTGTTCAAATTTTAATGCTGGGACAAAAAATGCCCCCGCCAGGGGGCCCTTTGGTTTTACATTGGCGTATATAGGGAAAATCTTTAAAAATCTTCTCTGAAACCACACGGCCCAGGTCTTTGATATTTGGTATGAAGCTTCATCTAGTGGACCCCTACCAAGATTGTTCAAATTATAGTGCTGGGGTCAAATATGCCCCCGTTCTGGGGCCCTTTGGTTTTACATGGGCTTATATAGGGACAATCTTTAAAAATTTTCTTCCCTGAAACTGTAAGGCCCATGTCTTTGATATTTGGTATGAAGCTTCACCCCACAAGGCCCAGGTCCCCCCCCCCCCCCCCCCCCCCCCCCCCCCCCCCCTTTTGGTTTTACATAGGCTTATATAGGGAAAATCTTTAAAAATCTTCTCTGAAACCGCAAGGCCCAGGTCTTTGATATTTAGTATGAAGCTTCACCTAGTGGACTCCTACCAAGATTGTTCAAATTATAGTGCTGGGGCCAGAAATGCCCCCGCTCTGGGACCCTTTGGTTTTACATAGGCTTCTATAGGGAAAATCTTTAAAAATCTTCTTCCCTGAAACCACAAGGCCCAGGTCTTTGATATTTGGTATGAAGCTTCACCTAGTGGACCCCTACTAAGATTGTTCAAATTATAGCCCTGGGGACAAAAATGCTCCCGCTCCAGGGCCCTTTGGTTTTACATAGACTTATTTAGGGAAAATCTTGAAAAATCTTTTTCTCTGAAACCACAAGGGCTAGGTCTTTGATATTTGGTATGAAGCTTAATCTTGTGGACCCCTACCAAGATTGTTCAAATTATAGCCCTTGGGCCAAAAATGCCCCCACTTGGGCCCTTTGGTATTACATAGACTTATATATAGGGAAAATCTTGAAAAATATTCTTCTCTGAAACCAGAAGACCTAGGTCTTTGATATTTGGTATGAAGCTTCATCTAGTGGACTTCTACCAAGATTGTTCAAATTGTAGCCCTGAGACCAAAAACACCCCTGTCTCGGGGGCCCTTTGGTTTTACATAGACTTATATAGGGAATATCTTTAAAAATCTTCTTCTGTGAAACCACAAGGCCTAGGTCTTTGATATTTGGTGTGAAATTTCATCTAGTGGACCTCTATCAAGATTGTTCAAATTATAGCCCTGGGGCCAAAAATGCCCCTACCTCGAGACCCTTTGGTTTTTCATAGACTTATATAGGGAAATCTTTAAAAATCTTCTCTGAAACCACAAGGCCCATGTCTTTGATATTTGGTATGGAGCTTCATCTAGTGGACCTCTACCAAGATTGTTCAAATTATAGCCCCTGCCCCGCGGCCCTTTGGTTTTGCATAGTTTTATATATAGAGATAATCTTTGAAAATCTTCTTCTCTGAAACAGCAAGGCCCAGGTCTTTGATATTTGGTGTGAAGCTTCATCTAGTGGACCTCTATCGAGATTGTTTAAGTTATAGCCCTGAGGCCAAAAATGCCCCCGCCCCGGGGCCATTTGGTTTTACATAGGCTAATGTAGGGAATATCTTTAAAAAATCTTTTTCTCTGAAACCCCAAGGCCCAGGTCTTGGATATTTGGTGTGTAGCTTCATCTAGTGGACCTTTGCCAAGATTGTTCAAATTATAAGCTTTGTTGATATTTGGTATGAAGCTTCACCTTTTTAGACCTCCCTCAACATTATGCACATTGTAGCCCTGGGGTCAATAATGGCCCTCCCCGAGGCCCACTTGTTACTCTATCATATGGGTCAGGTGAGCGATCCAGGGCCATCATGGCCCTCTTGTTAAAAATATTTTTGCATAGACAAACACTGTAGGCCCAGATCAGACGGCTCCTCTGGTTCCACAATGTTTGCAAAAAAGGACTTTTAAAGAAAAGGCTGATGACAAAACAGATGACAATTGTCATGATTGGCATCCTATGGGTTAATAGTTTTCTTTTTCTGCTGCAAACACAGATTGTGTGTGCCAGTTACGTAGAATCGTCTGAATGTAATGGTTGTAATGAGTACTGTATACTATATTTTTTAGCAAAAATAAGGAAAATAATATACAGCCCTGTCAACCCAGCTTGCCCTATTTAAATGGGGGTTTTCATTACACGGACCTGTTAGGATGATGTTACCTATCTTATCTATCTATCTATCTATCTATCTATCTATCTATCTATCTATCTATCTATCTACTATCTATCTATCTATCTATCTATCTATCTATCTATCTATCCTGGGTGGCTAAATTTAGAATTTAGCCAAAACACAAAGGATAAGTCATTTTAACTATTTACAATCTGAATAACAGAGGTGGATCTCCATCCTATTCATGGCATCACCAGGACTGGTACCTATGCTATGCAAGTTGTTTTTGAGGCCCTTGTTTGGGTTGAAACTGTCGCAGAGGTCAAGTAGTTGTCTTTGTTAATGGACACTGTACCAGAATGTATCTTATAGAAGAATGTTAAAGAGGACTGCTCACAACTGGCCTCTCGAGACCGCCGTTCTAGCTTGTTAAGCATGTCACCGACGCTACTCCAATTGCGCCATCGTAGGCAGGTCCATCGAGCAGCTGTCCTCTGCACCTTCTTCACCTGCTGAATCCGAGTTTTAACATAGGGATGCCAAATGGGTGATACATATTCATCCAACTGAGGGTGAACCAATGTTTTATATGCAACATCCTTTGTCTGCCTAGATGCAAAGGCCAAGTTACGTCTAAGAAATCCTAAAGTCCTAGTTGCTTTTGATATTATCTCTGAAATGTGTTGACCCCAATCAAGATCACCAGTGATATGATCCATCAAAAGAATTGCCAAGTAGAAATTTATATCAAATCTAAAAATGTAGTCCTGCATAATGTATGTTCAGTGACAAAGAATCTTTCAAGTTTGCAAAAAAGTAATCATTTTCAGATTCTACTATGAAAGCTGAACAAACCATATTTTGTGAAAAAGCGCAAAGTTTTACCTATTTCTGGACTGGAACTCAGAAACTGGCTTGCATCAGTTGTTCTTCTCATATGTCTTTGGAACACTACAATCCTAAAATGCACTAAATTATGCTTAAATAGCACCCATATGCTAGAATTATGGCTGTTCCTACACCTATACCCCCTATTTTAACTAAAAATGGCATTTTGAGGATATTTTGAAGACAAAACTTTGATGAAAGTGATTATATGCCTTAATGCCATGAGAAATAGCTGTATATGTTCAGATCCTGTAACATGAATCTAACCAATTAGAACTTAAAACCGATGAGAAAACTTATCGCGATATGGCAGCCGGCTGTTTCGGAGAGACAATTTTGAAATTTTGCTTTGGACCAAGCCTAATGCCAAATAACCTTATGATATATTCAATATGGGAGTACATTCTTTTTCTTGTGTTTCTGTTATACACTTACCGCAAGATGCTTTCCAAACAGACCAATGACAACTGATTTGCATGACTTTAGAGTAAAGAACCCCATTGCATGGATCAGAAGCAAAATTGATCAAATAATACACCCAGTTTAACTAAATTAGCACTAACCTTACAATTTTTACAGTTTCTTTTTTTTTTCTCTTTCTTTATATACTGCCATACGCCCTCGCGGACATTCTAGGCAGGTGTGTATATTACATACACTCCAGTTTTTGCAGGATGAAAGCCTACAGAGTAATTGTGTAATTAAGGTAGGGTTCTTTAACCTGCACAGGGTATAGTTCTCCCTGCGCAGGGGGCCTCCAGTTAACGTCCCGATCCGAAGGACGGTGCACTTTATGACATTCATCCCTGCAAATGATGCCAAGGAGCGTGTTCGGACACCAAAATTTTATCGCCGCTGCCGGGGATCGAACCCGGGACCTCTAGCATCAGAGGCAAGTGCACTAACCAAGCTATCATTTTCCACAGTTTCTGGTGCAAAAGACATTTTATGATACAGAATGGGATCCTTGGATAGATTTTCATTAAACTTTGGTCAATTATTCGTCTCAGTGAGCTGGTGTGCAGAATCTATAAATGAACCATGCTGACTTAAGGTCAAGTACACGGTTGAAGGTCACGAGTTTGAAACTTGGAATTTTGTGTCTGTTCCATATCTCCTTTACCCTTAGAAAGATTTTCAATAAACTTTGGTCAAATATTCTTCTCAGTGAGCTGATTTGCAGAACCCATAAATGAACCATGCCGATTCAAGGTCAAGGTCACATTTGAAGGTCAAGAATTTAAAAGTTTGATTTTTGTGTCCGTTCCATATCTCCTTTACCCTTCAAAGGATTTTCATTAAACTTTGGTCAAATATCCCCCTCAGTGAGCTGATGTGCAGAACCCATAAATGAACCATGCCGACTCGAGGTCACATTTGAAGGTCACGAGTTTAAAACTGAATTTTCGCCGTTCAATATCTCCTTTACCCCTCAAAGAATTTTCATTAAACTTTGGTCACTTATTCCCCTCGCTCATGTGCAGAGCCCATAAAAGAATCATATCAACACAAGGTCAAGGTCACATTAGAAGGGCTCGAGTTTGAAACTTTGAATTTTGTGTCCGTTCCATATCTCCTTTACCCTTCAAAAGATTTTCATTAAACGTTAGATGGCCCCCGCCCATAGGGGCTTGAAGATATATATGGGCTGCATGATGCTTCCACGCAGAGCTGAATCCGGCCCGTGCACCAGTACTGGTAAACTGCTTAGAGGATCTAAGCCTGTCAAGGAACTGCGGTGTGAGGCGGACCGTCCATGCTAATAAACCCTATTGGTTTCATTGGGCGACAGGGCTTGAGAAGTCATTTCATCCCAATGTCGTGTAAAAGTCCAACAAAATTGGAAGCAACGTCTCCAAAGTGACCTTCAAAGTGTTGACGGGGACGTTAAACCTCAAATCAAACAAACAAACATTAAACGTTGGTCAAATGTCCCCATCAGTGAGCTGATGTGCATAACACATAAATAAACCATGCCGACTCAAGGTCAAGGTCACAGTTGAAAGTCACGAGTTTGAAACTTTGAATTTTGTGTCCGTTCCATATCTCCTTTACCCCTGGAAGGATTTTCATTAAACTTTTGTGAAATATACCCAAAAGTGAGCTGATGTGCCGAACCTTAAATAAACCATGCCAACTCAAGGTCAATGTACAGGTGAAGGTCACAAGATTGAGCCTTGATACAAAGTGCAGCGGGGGATTTGGCTGTCCTTCAGACTGCTTTCTTGTTCCTATGTGTGATGTGCTTCGTATGGGTGGTCGGCAAAGGCTCAGACCAGACTGTGCATCTGCACAGTATTCACTATCCAAGGCAGTCTATCGTAGTATAAATATACTCCTCTCTGTTACCAATGATTAGGGGACCAGAAGACACATTTTCTTGTAGTGCAAATTAGCCCACAATCCTCGTCTGCTTTACTTTAGAGGTCGTTGTTTCAAACAGTAGCAGCAGTCTGATAAGGGCCCACACTGCCTGCATGCAAAGATACGTTTAGAATACTCGCAGCAGACGACATAAATTGTCGACGTTTTCAGATGCATTGCTGTCTGCTGGTGACCTGTCATTGTTGCAAGATCAAACTGTTTCTGTAGGAGCAGTCTGATCCGGATCCATTCTTTTCCTGTATGCAGAAATAGCTTGGAAAAGTTTGCAAAAAGTTTCAGCAGACATCAATTTCAGATGCAGTTTTTCTTGTTGTCTGAAGGGCTAGATCAAGGTTCCAAGATACCACCCCTGTCTGGACGTTAGATTTGGTTTATGTTTCAAAAACAAGACCAGAGCATGCGTGCCTTTTTGTCCGGCCACAGGTCTTGCTATAACTCTCAGGGGAAGTATTTCTCGGCAAGTGTACAGTGAGAGGCAAAGAAATAAGATACAAAAATTGGATATCTCTTTCAGTTGATGTCAAACCCCCAAAGTAACGAAGCTAAAAAATAATATTAGACTAGTTTTGGGTAGGGGTAGGTGTGTGTGTGGGGGGGGGGGGGGGTCGGCGTTGCATAAGCTAGTTTCTTTTCGGATGAAACAGTAAGCCAGCGCAAACATTTCGATCAACATGCATATCTACCCACTTTGACAAGAGTTGACGTTTATCTCTGGATAGCCCGGAATACCCAGATTAGATTGGTTGCCTGTCTGAGGTTTAATGTCCCCGTTAACACTATAGATCATTTTGAAGACATTGCTTGCAATTTTGTGGGACTTCTACTCGACATTGAGATGAAATGACATCTCAAGCCCTGCTGCCAAATGAAGCCAATGGGGTTTATGTGCATGGACGGTCCGACGCTCATCACTTTGCCTGGACTGGCTAAGACCCTCTAAGCTGTTTACCAGTACTCGTGTCGGATGAAGCACCATGCAGCCCGATCTTTTCTTCTAGCCCCGATAAGCTCGGGGCATTCTTATTGTAGCTTTTGACATGTGCTGGCACAATTCATGTTCAAACTAATGGTGGATCAGTGGTTCTATCTAGTATTTAGTTAACCTAAGAAAAATAATATTCTTGTGCAAACACTTTTTTGGGGGTCGAGACAATCGCCCGAAGTTACTTGAATTGCTACTGCCCACGTGACTACGTTTGCCAATCAAGTCGAATCGCGCGCATGATTAGCGTTTCCACGAAATCCATGTGATGTTGTTGTGTCTGGTCGCTTCGGTGTCAACGAGGATTATCTGTATAACATGAAATGGGCTCATGTGCTGGGACATTGATAAACTATTTAGACCCAGAATGCGGTGTCTGCAAAGGGTCTGCACTGTTTACTCAACCCTTATCCCGCTGTTCACGACAACCCCTACCTTTGCAAACTGTAGATCCAGATCAGATGGCTTCTGAAGAAGCCATCTGATCAGGATCTACACTGTCTGGTATTCAGGTTGTGAATTTGAACAATAACATTGTATAATGTGTTCTGATTGGCCGAAAGTCAGAAATGGGTGTGGCTAATTCAATTATTCAGCAGGATAAGGGTATCATGACAGGAATTGTGAGTTAAACACATTCTTGGAGACAATCGACTCATGTTAGTGCTTTGATTCTTTGTGAAACTTCACAAAAACACGCCTATATAATTTTGACCCCCTTGAACCCCACTTTTATATATACTCGGTAAAAAAAGTTTTGTCCCTAGGCAGAGAATGGGCTGTAAAATATCACAGGAACGATCGATTTTCATATAGTATATACCAGCCTCTTCAGCAGCCACAGCCCGTCAATACTGATTAGGTTTGAGTCTTATGAACCTGTCAGAAAATGCTACAGAGGCTGCCAAATGTTGTAAGGGTCAGCTTTCAAAACGTGCAAATCGTAATTTAAGCGTTAATGACTATTGTAAACAACGGGGTCTAACTCAGTAATTGCTGGGCAGATTTTTGTGAAATTTTCATTGTTGATATTGCAAGACTATGCCAAAAAGGGATCAGAAAGGTGTTTTGTCTTTTGGACCTTAACTCCTGATACAGAGGCTGCAGACCCCCAGAAGACGTTGTCAAAAAGGTGAAAAAAATGGCTGTAATTGGGTATAACTCAATAGCTAATGATCAGATTTTTGTGTAATTTGTATCATTTTGATGCACAGTCTGTACTTGAAAAGGGCACGAAACCATTAGCCCCTTTTAGACCTTAACGGCTGGTACAGATGCTGCAAAATGCAGGAGGGGGTTAAAAACGCCGGCAAAAATGACAATCGTTTTGAGAGGCGGCTTGATATTGTTTACCGCATTCACTCATGCGGTATTCGTTCGTTCGTTCGCTCGCTCGCTCGCTCGCTCGTTCGTTCATTCGTTCGTTCGTTCGTTTGTTTGTTTGTTCTTTCGTTCGTCTATTCGTTCGTCCGTTCGTTTGTTCGTTTATTTATTCATTCATTTCTCAAAAAGGTCAGTTTTACCGACAAACTCATTAAAATTTCACTTGCATGCTTTTTGTGATTTTTCAAAATGTTGAGTTCATCAATGTTTTTTTTAATCGTGCACTTTTGTGAGCATCGCTTTAAAACAGATTTGATAAACTTGTTACCGTAGAAACACCATAGACTTTGATCACGATGCCACCTCGTTACCGAAAACTGTCAAACTTAGACCGGGCTAGGGCACTTGGGCAGCTCCAGGCAGGGCAATCTAGTCGACGTGTTGCCATAGCGTTTAACACAAATCGCAAGACTATCGACAGGATAAGGCAACGCTATGCAGCTTCTGGGGATGTCAAGGACCTCCCGCGCTCAGGAAGACCCAGGGCAACAACCCATGCCGAGGATCGACTGATCACCAACAGCACTCTAAGAAGCCGCTTTACCAATGCCAAAATGACGACTATGCGGATTCGACGACTACGAGGTGCTGGGGGCATAGCCGTCTCTGTTCAAACCATTCGGAACAGAATCCATGCTGCTGGGCTGAAATCACGTGTTCCTGCGAAGAAGCCCATTCTTTTACCGAGGCACAGAGCAGCTCGTCTTCAGTTTGCTCGGAATCATGTGCGATGGAATAGACAGCAGTGGCGAACTGTCGTGTTCTCAGATGAGAGTCGGTTTTGCCTACATCATATTGACGGACGTCTACGTGTCTGGCGTCGGAATGGGGAGCGTCACGCGGAAGCCAACGTGCAGCCACGCCATGCTTACAATGGAGGAAGTGTCATGGTCTGGGCTGGTGTGACGGCAGATAGGCGTACCAACCTCGTTGTGGTTCCAGGAATTCTTACCGGTCAACGCTACATCGACGAGATCCTACGTCCCCATGTTGTGCCTTTCCTTCAGCAAATGGGAAACAACGCCATCTTTCAAGATGATAATGCCAGACCACATCGGGCAAGAATTGTAGACGCCTATCTGCAAGCCAACAACGTCAGACGGTTAGACTGGCCAGCAATGTCGCCTGACTTAAGCTGCATTGAACATGTCTGGGATGTCCTCGGCAGAGCCGTCCAAACGAGGATAACAGAGCACAGCACTATGGCAGATCTTCGGCGCTTCCTTGGAGAGGAATGGCATCCAATCCCTCAAGCCACCATCCGGAAGATGGTCTTCTCTACCAGAAAACGACTGATTGAGTGCAGAGACAATCGCGGAGGTTATACCCACTACTAAAGAAAGACAAAGTTCAAACTTATTGAATAGTGTTTCACATGTCAAATGAATTTCAAATGTCAGAATAGTGAAATAAAGTTGCTGATCTTCTTGCTTTGTTTAAGACCAGTGCCACGTATCAGTATATGCATAAAATGGAATAATGTCGTATCAACGTTGATTCGATATGACAATGTTTCAATCAAAGGATGCGGTGGTCTCGATGAGTCGATATTTCATGTTTGTCGTATGCCGATACGTGGCTAGTCCTTTGTTACGATTTGCACGTTTTGAAAGTTGACCCCAGTCGCACTCCGCAGCCTCTGGAGCATTTACGATCGCGTCCTTCTTACCTAAACCTAATCAGTATTGACGAGCAGTGGCTGCTGAAGAGTTTGGTATATGCCATATGAGAATCGACCGACCCTGTGATATTTTACAGCCGATTGTATACATAGGGACAAAACTTTTTTTACCGAGTATATTAAAACTGGGGTTTACAGGGGTAAACCTTATTTTTCTTTTTTCTGCTCTAAAATAGATTGGGGCTACCCGTTAGAACCGTCTCGAGTACCCACAATCTATATTCTTAGCAGAAATAAGAAAAATATCGCAATTTTTCATCTTCAAATTTTCCTTTTTTGGCGGAAAAGTTTACAATGCATTTGTATAGGTGTGTTTTCGAAATGGGATGGGCGACTTACTAATGTGACTGAGGTTTGAGCAAACCCGTGGAAAATTTGGCAACCTTGTACCGAGACCAGTAGTTTTATTTAGGTTCACACAAGTGAACAAAGCGCTCCTGCCTATCGGGGCTTGGAGAAATAGATTGGATTACATGGTACTTCGACGCGGAACAGAAACCGACCGCACACGAGTACTGGTAATCAGCTTAGGTCTAAGCCTGCCCAGACAAAGTGATGGAAGTCGGACCGTCCCTAGTTGCAAACCCGTCATCTATTCGGCGGTAGCACTTGAGATGTAATTTCATCTTAGTGTCGGATGAAAATACGACAAAGTTGGAAACGTCTCCAAAATAACCTAAATAGTGTTGATGGGGACGTCAAACGCTAAGTATCTGTCTATCTATCTTCTAAAACTGAGTCGGTCAAATTTGGCCATTACCTCAGTCGGATGCGCAGCTAAATTTAGAATTTAGCTAAAAAAGAGAGAAGTCACTGGATGAGTCCTTAAAACTATTTACAATCTGAATAACAGAGGTATACTAAAACGCATACCTCTGAATCTCAGACTTACACTGTACGGGCTTTGAACTCCTCTGCAGTCTTAGCATTCACCACAGAAGAGGGAAGACTTTTCCACTGGGGAATAGTTCTAGGAAAAAATGAATTTTTCAGGGCATCACTATAGGACTGGTACCTATGATATTGTGAGTTGTTTACTTTTGATGCCCTTGTTTGGGTTAAAACGGTCGCTGGGGTCAAGTATTTGTCTTCATTAATGGCCACTGTACCTGAATATATCTTATAGAAGAATGTTAAAGAGGACTGCTCACGACGGGCCTCTAAGGACGGCCATTCTAGCTACTATTGCGCCATCGTCGACAGGTTCATCCAGCAGCTGTCCTCTGCACCTTCCCCATCTGCTGAATCTGAGTTTTGACATAGGGATGCCAAATGGATGATGCATATTCAAGTTGAGGGCGAACCAGTGTTTTATATGCACCTACGAGGTGCAAAAGCCAAGTTACGTCTAAGAAAAAGTGTATGAAGTTGGCTTGGGGTATTGAGTTTGGAATTCGGTTTATTCATTATACCCCCATTCCACTAGACGGCGATGCCGCTGCGCTCATGGCGATCATGGCGCTTCTTCAAATCGCCGTAGAAGCGCCGACATATGACCCTTTTTGGAGCTTCTGCGTTTCTACTACGATTCCAGTACGCTTCTACTGCGATGTCGCTGCGATGGTCACGCTCATGCTGCGATACTGTTGCGCTTCCGTGGCGCTTTGGGTCTCTTCATGGCGTTTCTACTACGCTTTCGCTACGACGAAGGAGATCAGGCTACGCTTAGTCTACGCTATCGGCGATGTAGTTGCGATGTTACTACGACCAAGGCGCGGTAGCTGTGCTGCTGTTGCGCTTTTAGACGATTTTTGTATAAAGTTGACAATAAAAACGGAAAAGCAGCAGTTGAATACCCACCGTCTAAGGGTATGGATCGTGTAGTTCCAGTGGCCATGCTTCAGCTGGCTATTATGAACCATAGACTTATAGGGTTGGAGATCCAAGCCAGTTTGGGATGGCCCCGGCTGAGGTTCAGGCTGAGTTTGTTTTGTAGGCTTCGCTTTGACCGATTTGGCCTTCCGTTTACGGGGATTTGTCATCTTGCATTACCTGTGAACAGTTCGGAACGTCAGCAAAGAATGAAATTTGCAATGGAAGCGTGCTACTTTTATACTGATCGCTAACGTTGAGCGAAACGTCTTGAGCGCAGTTCAGTCGCCAAGAGCGTGGCATGAACGTGGAGGGAACGCAACCATGTCGCCAAGACCGTAGTGGAAGCGTAGCGGAAGCGTAGTAGTTAGGTTTTCGCAAATTGTTTAGTCGCCGCGGAATCGCCAAGATCGTAGCCTGGGCGCATATAGCGTAGCGTGATCGCAGTGAACGTAGCAGAAGCGTAGCTATATCGCGGACAAAGGGCTAGGGTCGATAAGGGCCGTTTTTGGCCTCATCTTCAAAATCCTTAATATTTTGTCAAATGACATAGTGATGAGTTGTGATTTTGAAAAAAGTAAACAGTTTCCACCTTTGAAGTCCGTTGTCATGACAACACGTGCTGAAAGAAAGACCCCGTTTTTCCCAACAAAACACGTTTTTGCCTTCTTTTTGATTGTTAAAGTGGCATATATCATCCTGCTTTTCATTCAGATTTGTGCTAAACGAGGCTTTTACTTCAGAAAAGTCAAACACGCTAGTCTACAACCCATCTCTTCAACAAATCGACGGAAATCAATAAAATTTGGTACAAAATATCATTGCGGCCGACCAAAGATTTTATTAGATTTTCGCGACCTATACCTTATTTTCAAGGTCACAGACTCCCGAAAACTGTCGCATTTTGCACAAAAAAAAAATTGACTGGACCCTATCAAATGAACGATTTTATGAATTTTGGTCAAACTTTATACAATGTGTAATTGTATCCTACCAAAGATTTGTTCGGATTTTGATGACCGTTATTTTTTTTTTTTTTAAGATAACGTCTCCATTAGGTCCCAAAAACGAGCTGATGAATTTTTGTCGAACTGGTTTAATAAATTATAGCAGCACACGAAAGATTTGTTTAGATTTTGTAAACCTTTTGCTTAATATCCAAGCCCACATGCCGCTCATTTCTACAGAAACCTTGACTACCTGGGTCATAAATCTGACCATAAACAGCCGTCTGACCTTGACGTAATGGTTAACGTTATTAATGCAGTTTTTAACATATTGTAATTTCTTGCATTTCCGCATTCTTTATTATTTTCTTTCCAATGCAGTACACAATATACAACAAATCTCAACAAAAAGTGTATTTTGTTTGTTTGTATTGGAGTTTAACGGCCCTGTCAACACTATTTTAGGTCATTTTTGAGCCGGTCAGTTTACCTATCCACGCTTTACCTGGCAGGCTTATATATAAAGGGGTTAACCAGTACAGTGAACATTCTTTTGCCAGAAACTGACAACTGCCCTTCTTGAATCAGCGGAAGGGAGAGAATGACCATAGAAAAGATTCCATAATCAATCTCCACTAAAGAATGTTGACACCCCCGGCAGGAATCGAACCCGCGTCGTCCAGATCACCAGTCAGACGCGCATGCGACTGAGCTACCGAGGCCAGCGACTACAAGAGGGTAATAAGCCGTAAACATGGTAAAGGCATGATTTCATATGTTCAAATTCTCACGATTAAAAATTCTGATGACTTCAACTGACTCGATTAAACATGTCTGGTATTTAAAAGAAGTGTAAACAAGCGGATAACTGTATCTAAATTGATATTTGTGGAGGGAAATCGGCGTTTTTTACGACTGGAATTTTAGTTTTACGGCGACGCGTTAGCAGAGCCGTAAAACGATATTTGCGACCATAATATTGCCAACTTACCTCCCTTAATGGGAATTTTGCAATACAGTTATCCCTATTCAACTGCACTTAGTCGGTTGTTTCTTTAACCGTGCTATTTTTTACAAAACAGCAAGCACTGTGAGCTGTGTAAAATCAAATGTCAGCTAATAGAAAGTGACATTATGTAATGATGTTGGGTTTTCGACAGTGTATCGTACGGTCTCAGAGTTTTGTGGTTATCCAATCACACGCCACCTTACATTCGCAAATTCATTAGAATTGTGTTTTATTATGTCCCCGCCATTCGAAGAAAGGGCATATAGCGTTGCCCCTGTCCGTCCGTCAGTTCGTCCGCCCCTCCGTGCGTCCGAAACTTAAACGCGGTCAACTTCCTTATTTCTTGATGGATTTTAAAATTACTCCGCAAAAATGTTAACCGTCATGAGACGACGTGTCACGTGCAAAAGCCAGGTCCTTACCTCCAAGGTCAAGGTCATACTTAGAGGTCAAAGGTAAAAAAAAAGAGTCCGAAACTTAAACGCAGTCAAATAACTTTCTTATTTCTGGATGGATTTTGAAATTACTTTGTAGAAATGTTAACCATCATGAGTCGATGTGTCACGTGCAAAAACCAGGTCCGTACCTCCAAGGTCAAGGTCATACTTAGAGGTCAAATGTCAAAAAGGGTCCGAAACTTAAACGCAGCCAATAACTTTCTTATTTCTATGAAGGCTCTGTCTAGAATGGTTCAAAAGTTATGATAAAGTAGGTCACATGTCAACGTCACATATTAGTTTTGTATGTGTTAGAAGCCCTTGTCATAAGGAACCTACATGCCAAATATGAAGACTATCTCAAACGGTTAAAAGTTATGACAAAATGACCTACTGATCTACTTTTTGATTTGACATGATCCACATTCGAACTTGACCCAGACTTTGTCAAGATGATCATTCTGAGCAAGATTTATGATAACTGGACCAAATTTAATTATGGCCTCTAGAGTGTTCACAAGGTTTTTCTTGATTTGAGCTACTGACATGTATTTCTGACCCAGCATGACCCATATTCGATCATGAGGGAGATATTGTCAAGATGATATTTATAAGCAAGTTCGATGATGATCAGAACAAAACGATTGTTTCCAGAGTGTTAACAAGGTTTCTTCAATGATTTGACATACCGGCCTACTTTTTGATCCCATATGCCCCATATTCGAATCTGACCAAGAAATTGTCAAGATGATCATTCTGAGCAAGTTTGATGATGATCGGACCAAAACTTTGTCCTCTAATCTGTTCAAAAGACTTATCTATGATTTGACCTTCTGACCTATTTTGACCCGACATGACCCATACTCGAACCTGACCGAGATATTGTAAAGATGATCGTTCTGAGCAAGATTGATGATGATGGGACTAAAACAGTGGCCTGTGGAGTGTTTACCAGGTTTTTTTCTATGATTTGACCTACCGACCTGCTTTTTGACCCGACATGCATGTACTCGTATCAGGTATTGTTAATATCAACATTCTGAGCGAGTTTGATGGTGGTCGGACCAAAAATATGGCCTCCAGTGTGTTCACAAGGTTTTTCTTTGAGTCAAACTACTGACCTACTTCTTGACCCGACACGACCCATATTCCACCTTGACCGAGACGTGGTCATGATGATCATTCTGGGCAAGTTTGATGATGATTAAACCAATAATGAAACGTCCAGAGCGATCACGAGAATGACAATCATTGTTCCCATTGTAACTCTATGGGACCTTGTAGTTGCCATAGCAACCAAAGTTTTTATTTGATGTTGATAAAAAGCGTATGTCATCAATCCACTACCACAGGCGTGCTACAGATGAGAAATGACTGAGATAAGCTAGCAGACTGCAAAGATATTACGGGTCAAATGTGCGGACGGACGACCGATCGAAGATTATACTTTAAGCTCCACTGGAGCCTTCGGCCCCGGTGACCTAAAAAGCATACATGTATCTACTCGTAAAGAAATGTTAAACAAAAGTCGGAAATTGGCTGACCGCGTGTAGCATATAATCCTAGGGATGGCGATAGTAGAAACGACGTTTGACAGGTGTGCCTTATAGGAATCTAGAATATCTGGAACATCAACCACTGAGCTCAATCGGCACAAGATTATGATTATATCCAACAGTGCAAAAGGCGAACAGGGATGAAAAAATATAGAATACCATGAAACCTACACTTTTACTAATTTAGACTACATGGCGATATCATTTACTATATCTTAGAAGAATACTCTTGTTCCCGAATTGTACAATCGATGATCGTCTGCTAACAAATTATGTCGCGCGCTGTCTAGTACCATACAATCCATTCTTTGCAATTTTAGCAGAGCAATGGAGATAAAGAACAGCGCTTTCTCTCTGAGCGTGGTAGCTCAGTGGTTAGTTCACTTGCCATTGATGCTAGGGGCCCTAGGTTCGATGTCCGGCAGCGGTAATAAAATTGCGATGTCCCATCATGCTCAACTAGTCTAGCGTTATTTGCAGGGATGAATGCCACAAGTGCACCGTCCTTCGAATCGTGACGTTAACAGGAGGTCACCTGTGCAGGCAGAACTACCCCTGTGCAGGTTAAAGATCCCTTCCGTAATTACATGATTACTGCCAGCAAACCTGGAGTTAGTGTAATGTACATCTGCGAGTATTAGCCTAAAAATTCAAATGTGATTGTGGCCCCCGCCCACGGAGCTTGAAGAAATATATGGGCTGCATGATGCTTCCACGCAGAGCTGAAACCGTACCGCACACGAGTACTGGTAAACCGGTTAGATCTAAGCCTGCCCAGACAAAGCAGTGCCAGTGGGCCCGTCCATGTTTATAAGCCCCTATTGGTTTCATTGGGCGTCGGGGCTTGAGATGTCATTTCATCTCAATGTCGGGTAAAAGTCCCACAAAATTGGAAGCAACGTCTCCATAATGACCTTTACAGTGTTGACGGGGACGTTAAACCTCAAATCAAACAAACAGACTGATCGAAGTATCAGTTGAAAGAAAGAACAAAAAAAGAAAATAGACAATGATTCCACAAAGTGCACAGTCGTTCGGATCCATGGGCGTTTAATGGAGGTCATCTGTGACAGAAGAATCATTCCCTGAAAACTCTCAAATCTTTCCTATGACAGTTGAAACCCGACCGCAACTTGACCATCCGGTTAGATACCGTGAATTGCAAGGGAGGCTATTCAAGTTCATGGAAACAAAACCAAAAAAAAAAAAAGAAAGAAAGAAAAAAAAAACATTTTCAGAAAGACATCAATATTTATTCTATTGTAACTTAATTTCATTGTCTTTTTGTCCTACGAGTAGGAGTTACTGAGTATAGAAGTTTTTTTTAAACTCAAGATTTTGATAAATTGTTAATCTAGTTTGATCTAGCAAATTTTATGCTGATTCATCCCAGGTCTAGTTTGAAATATAAATCAATGCCGTCGCAAAATATTCCAACGAAGAAGAAGGAAGAAAACGCACAGAAATGCTTCGTTTTGTATCAAAATTCAATGTGTTTGCTTCGCAAAGCCTTTTTACTGTTGTCAAGCATCTTTTCTTATAATTCTAACAGACGTTTCCGAGAACCTAATCTTATGCTCCGCCTACTTGGTTACTGTTGCTACGTCCCACAAGCTTTGCAGCCAATATGGCGGAAACAAAGAAAGTATGTGTAGATCTCGGAGGAGATTTATCAAGTATTCCGGACAATATTGGCGTTTCTTACTTACCGAGACATAAAACTTTGACAAAAAAAAAAAAAAAAACACAAATAAAAACAGCCTAGCCAAAGGGCTAAGGAATTATAAAATTGACCAGAGATCATGCTATGAGCATATACTACATGAGCCAACACACCCACCGCATCAGTCTGCTTAATTACTCACTAAGACACGAGATTTCGCGCATCTCTCTTTGGAAAACCAGCAGACCATAGAAGGGCAGTTGCAATCCGCGAGGGCCCCAGTCAGACTGCGCAAATGCGCAGGCTGATCAAAGTCCCTGATGCCCGCATAAGCCCCAACGCTGGCCCCGCAGCACACCAACCATACGATATTTGTGACTGCACTGCAGTCTGAGGAGAAAAATCTGTAAATAAAAATAAAAATCCAGTCGAGTGTCCCGACCGGGGGAATGAACCCACGAAACTCGGGTTACAAAGCGAGCGACACAACCACCGGGCCCGGACCAAGCAGATCAGTCAGTTATGCACTCTATATGGATATTTATTATGGTCGTAATACTACATTCTTCCATACTACAGAGAGACATTTGTTTCAAATATTTAGGAGATACTAATGTTTTATGACATTTCCAGCTTCTTTTGACTTCGCTGCATCTGCCCCGCCCCTGGGCTCAGTCGGTAATCATCGTGGCACCAGGCACCATTGTAGTAGGAGGAGGAAAAAACTGTTAAGAAAACTCCAGTCGAGTGCCCCGACCGGGGACTGAACCCACGACCTGGGGTTGCAAAGTGAGTGACACAACGACCAGGCCAAAAGGCCCGGAGCAGTTAGACCGGTCATTCATGCACTCTATATGTATACACTCATATACATGTGTGTTTGTTTGATTTGAGGTTTAACGTCCCCGTCAACACTGTAAAGGTCATTTTGGAGACGTTGTTTCCAATTTTGTGGGACTTTTACCCGACCTTCAGATGAAATGACATCTCAAGCCCTGCCGCCCAATGAAACCAATAGCGTTAATGAGCATTGACGGGCCGACTCGCACCGCTTTTCCTGGGCAGGCTTAGATCCTCTAAGCGGTTCACCAGTAGTCGTGTGCGGGTCGGTTTAAGCTCTGTGTGGAATCATCATGCAGCCCATCTATTTCGTCAAGCCCCGATGGGCAGGGGCCATCATATATTCATGTACATATTTATCTCAATATGGCCGTACTACAACATGACAATTGTTTCACAGTCCCACACAACCCCATTACCCTGAACTGCCCTTCCCAACTACCGCGTTTCTTTGTTTGTGGGAGAAAATGGCCGTTAGTGACCAACACAGCGGCACTAAATAAAATCGATTTTTTCGATTGGATGAAACAGCGCTCTTGATTGACAGCTCGGAAACACCCCTCAACCAACACCAAACATTGGTGTTAAGATAAACTTCAAGTTATCTTCCTTTTGCGACATTTTTTAGGTTGGTTGAGGGGTGGTGCGGTACTTAATTTTCCGTGGAAACGTGCGAAAATAGATAAAATTTCAGGAAAATGGCGTTTCGTCCTTCCTTAGTGACGTCACCATAGCAATACACGCGCACGATCCGACGTTCTAACAGCATTTCTTGAAACTTTTTATGGTATTGTGTTTTAACGGATATCAACATAACAAAACACAAGATTTTGATTTTTCTGAAAAATTGAGGCCAAAAACGGCCCTTATCGACCCTAGCCCTTTCTTCGCGCTGTCGATACGATGTGACTACGCGCTTGCTACGATCCTGGCGATTCTGCTACGATACGGCTGCGCTCATGAATTTCTCGCTACGCTTTTACTACGCTTCTGTTGCGCTTCGTCTGCTCGGCGCTTCCGCTACGTAAATTTTGAGCAGGGTCAAAACAAGCGCCGTGAGGTGGCGATCATGAAGCTTCCGATGCGCTTCTACTACGCTCATCACGCTTCTGTTGCGCTGTTGGCGATTCTGCTACGATCCATGGCGATTTGACCAAAAATTTGAAGCGTAGCGGAATCGCCGCCTAGTGGAATGGGGGTGTAAAGTTAAGTATAGTAAAGTGAATGTTAGGCAAAATCGATATTCCAAGCCGCGAATCCCAAGCCAAGTTCACACACTCTCTAAGAAATCCTAAAGTCCTTGTTGCTTTTGTTTGTTTGATTTGAGGTTTAACGTCCCCGTCAACACCTGTAAAGGTCATTTTGGAGACGTTGCTTCCAATTTTGTGGGACTTTAACCCGACATTGAGATGAAATGACATCTCAAGCCCTGTCGCCCAATGTAACCGATAGGGTTTATTAGCATGGACGGTCCACCTCGCACCGCGGTTCCTGGACAGGCTTAGATCCTCTAAGCGGTTTACCAGTACTAGTGTGCGGGCCGGATTCAGCTCTGCGTGGAAGCATCGTGCAGCCCATATATTTCTTCAAGCCCCAATGGGCGGGGGCGATAGTCGCTTTTGATGTTATCTGTGAAAT